>VKOC01004032.1:0-16680 GCA_009364415.1 Spea multiplicata
TATATATATATATATATATACTTTAAGTTGTACAATTCCTAAAATACCCATATTGTCCAAATACATTGACCTGTCTCTAGGAAACCGTTGTAGTCACATCTATGTGTGATATAGTATAACAAACAGAATAATGTTCAGTTTGAGATGGATTTCCTGGTGCACATATCAGGGTTTCCACCTTAATTTGAATAGTTTACATTTCTTCTCAGGAGACTTATGCCTCGGGTCCTGTCTCGGTTTTCATAACTCCCAGCCTGGCTACCAGATATTTTGACTTCTACTTTTAAAAGCAGCTTAGTTGACATGGAATCTACAAAGGAGATAGGTTTAGTTTCAAAGGTCAGTATATATGGAGTAAACTGGATTGACACCAGAATGGATGAGTTAACTCTGTGATGCTATTATATAGGACATTGAAGGTGGCTCGTAAACTCATTTACATGCCTTTTAAGACACAGCTGGTACAACATAACATGGTAATAATCTGAGGCGTTCTACTGCAAGGTGTTCTCTACAGAATGCATTCTCTACAGAAAAAGTAACGTCTAATAATTATACAAGATATGTTACAAGAAAAGGAAAGTTGATTGTAATAAAACTCTAATGTATATTATGGTGATTTATTTCAGAATGACTTCAAATCCTTAACACCGGTAATAAGGGAATAAGGGGTATTACGAGACTCATCCAGAGGGATAGCCCTGATCTCAAGTTTACAATCTAAAGGATATAAATGAGTTGATGTTTACAGACAATTGTAAATGTAAACAATGTTATCTCCTCTAAAGCCATAATCCCACGAGGACAAAAGGCCATGATGTTCTCAACCATACATTGGAAATGTATATAGGACTGGATTGTCTTAAAAGTGCAGCTACATGTGGATGATTTCTAGAATAATTCCAGAATTTGTGACCTTACCCCTTAATAGAATTTTGGGACAGTTAGGGAGATATTTTTCAAAATGTATCGTTGAATAGGTTGCCTTATCTCCAACAAAACTCTTTTTTTAGCAAACCGGACTTGCCCATTGGTTGAGAATTAGATTTTGTCTTTTGAAATTAGGTTTACTTATTGTTTGTTTTTACAAAGGGTTGATATATACAATATAAAGCCGTAGCACATCATACATGGGAAAATACGGGTGCTAATTGAACAAGCCTAGATACCTTTAGAACTGTTTTCCTTTTTTGTTTTTCACCATAGTCATTTGTTTCAATTTGTAAAAATAAATAAATAAAAAAATTAAAAATAATATATATACCGTATTGGCTCGAATATAGGCCACGCCCTAAAAGTTTGGTGCTACTTTAAATAAATAAATATTTTTAAAGAAAAAATACACATTAGTGGAATGGTAAAACAGTATTTTAGCTAATAAACAGGTATACATGTATTTTTTAAAAAATTGTATCAGTATATGTTATATATAAACAGAAAACCAATAGCCAATTTAAGGTCCCCCCTTAATTCATAATGCACCTAATTTATAGATATGCTCCTCTGCCCCCCGATATGCTTTATGCCCCCTAGAAATTCCACTCTGTCCCCCATATATGCCACTCTTCCCCCAGATATGCTTTATGCCCTAGAAATGCCACCCCCAGACTTACCAATGCACCCCCAGACTCTCTGGTGTCTAGCGGGGCCGGTAGGAGGACGTCTGCGAGATGCGCGCAGACAACCACCGCTGCCGGCACTTCCACCAGCGCTTATATGACGGAGAAGCACTGGTGGAAGTGCCGTTAGAGGAGAGTGTCTACACGCTTTGCCACAGCCGGTGAACGTCTGCGCGATGTGCGTACACAACCTCTGCTGACCGTACTTCCGCCAGGACTTTTATGGTGGAGCACCGGAAGGGTGCTCCACCATAGAAGCCCCAGCAGCAGAGCCAGCAACAGAGGTTGTCTACGCACATTGCGCAGACGTCCACTGGCTGCCGGAGAGAAGGATCCTAAGCCTGCAGCTTTCCCGCAGCAGGTCTAAATGAAAGAAAAAGAAAAAAATACCCATAAATTACTGCCTAATACCACAAGTTGTTGCTTGGCCAATGTGTAAGGTGGCGTAGGTAAAAGGCTCTTATAGTAAAATCCAAGTTGAATCGTATGAGTTTTAATGTTACATTTTAAAAAAATATAGCAACATACTATTAAGGTGCAAACATATGGATAGAGTCCACTTATAGCATAGTTTACTTTTTTGCCTCTTGAGACATTCCCAATATACATCGTTATCAGCTCTTCTAATTAGCTGATTGGGGTGACAATGGCTTATTCTATTCATTTCTCCCACTGAATAGTCCATACACTCCACTGAGCAAGTTCTATCATGAACGCAGCTTCTCATTGTGGTGCTATGGTAAAGTAATGCTAGTTTTAATCATTTACACCAGTAAAAACTGACATTTGGGGTTAAAATGAGTATAATCGTGTAATCCTTGAAATTAACTGGTTATGAAAAGAAAGTCTTAAATTGACCACTAGCTGGAAATACATTCTTAAACACATGGCAATGATTACCATGCAGCACTTAATTGAATTATGAATGCATCAGCTATAGTCATATCACTATATCACATATAGTGCAGATCACTATTTCTTGCTCTAATAAGGTGTTCATAAAATCCTCTTAATTTTGCACTTCAGAGCAATAATATTTACATTGAGTAAATATTGAGTGGGGGTCTACAAGATATAATTTATAGATGTTTAAAACCAAAGTTCCACTGTATATGTTACAGTCCTAAGAGTTTTAAATGAATATTTGATTTATTTAAAAAAAATATACCAATTCTCAGGTTTCAGGTAAAGTGCTATATGACATTGCCTTTAAAAGCAGCATTGGCAGAAGAAGAAAAGAAGAAGAAAGAAGCTATATAGTTGTCCAGCACATGGCATCCAAAAGAGGTAGAAGTGCATTTTAAACATCCGTCTCCTGATTTTACATACACTCAGTGTCATCTTTTCTTATGGTTTGTTTAATTGACCTACAATTGTCCGACACTTCTTCATAACCCAAGGTACATTTACCAAACCAACCTGTTTACACGTACATAACATGAAAAATGAAATCTCCAGTAATTGTTATGTTGGGGCAACATATAATCAACAATATAAATGTTTGCCATCTTTTTTTTTCTTTCATTGAAGTACGTCTGTGTCTTTTGACATCAAACAGGTACGCTCAATGCCTTAAAAAACCCTGATTATTTGCTTTCTACAAGTATTATTCCCGCCAGCTTGGAATATGTTTCTATTGATTCTAATAATATCTATTTTAGTGCAGAACCTTTGTGAACCCATATTCACTTTTACAAGCAAGCTGATTGGCTCACCAGTCCAAATATAGGTCATTGTCTCGTTTCTAAACTCAAGCATTAGTTTGCGTTTTCCACGATTTTTTGAAGAGTTGAATTGCAGGGCCGTATGTTAAGAGAAACCGCCCGATTGTTCATTTTGAATTGTTTTTCCGCTGAACCTGTGTTTGTTCAGAACCCACAGTTCCCATGGATAAACATATTATTACAATTAAATTCCGCTTAACAAAGAGGAGAATAATGCAAACAGGCATGACGAGTTCCGTAACCTTGTAGTTGGTTTTCCATTTTGTCATCGGGTTTGCACTCTTAGAACCAGATGTATTTACTAAGGAGATTTCTTTTATCTTATGACATTTTGCAAACAGCACACAGCAGGCACGGTTAAGTGTTATGTAATGTGAGCCGTTTGGTGGCACACCTGAAAAATAGCTTCTGTTTTAGTTTTCACTAATGAGGTCAGCTAGCTTCCTCCTTCTAGGCCTATCTCACTTCAGAGAGGAACTAGAAGTAGCCTTTCAGATGTATCTACGGCTACCTGATACAGGATAAAAAGAAAATGGACTTTGGGTGACTACCCTAAACACCCTGGATGTGAAGAACTGCCCTTAGGTATAAAGATGAGATTTGATAGGGATAACACCACAAAATGGATACCTCCTGACAACTGAAAGCATAGATCCCTTATCTTGTTTGATTTAGGGATTGCCGTCCAAAACAAAAACATTCATTACACAGGCTCAAAAAGGTCATTGTGTCAAAAAGAAGAAGAAAAAAAAAGAAATGGTAGGTGAATTTGATTAAAAAAATGGACATTATTTATCTAGGAAGCAAAACTGAGACATAATGCTTTGGATCAATTAAATATATCTCGCTGGTTACTATGTCGAGTGCTCAAATTTTAGAATTTAGTCTCAGAATTTTGCTGGATTTGATTTTAACAAAAAGCTCAATCTCTCTAAGTGTTCGTAGTTAATAAATTGTCTAAGATTTTTTTTTCAGGAGAAAAACATTGACTTCTGTAACTACCGTATGTTTGTTGGTCTTTAAAATCCATATGGTGTTTTCCTAGTAGACAAAACTTTTTGAAGAAAAAAAAGAATACTGGTAGAGTTCTGATAATTTTATGAGCATATTATATATTACTTTTAAAGGCCATAATCACATATAATACATTATTCTAATTAATTGTAGATGCAGTTATACATTTACTGGATACAAATCATATTTATCTTCTGATTCACTTCTCATAGGAATTGCACTATCCCTGTTACCACCTAATGGCAAGGAAAATGAAATTGGATTGTTGCGAAGGTTGCGTTGGATATAGCAAGAACTACCTAATTAAAATATATATATTTCAATTTAAATATTTTCTGATTAATACACACATTAAATGTTTTCTTGGTTGTGATTGTGCACAACCTTTTTTTTTCCCCAAATGAAGTGCTGGATTGTTTAGAGTTAAAGTATTTAAGCTTCTAGAAGAAGATTCTGCTTTGACACTTTGAGGCACAAAATACCTCTTGTAGCGATGAATGCAGTGCAGGTACAAGAGAAATCTTATCTGCAGCAAGTAGCAAGTTTCTGATTGAGTAGGGATTATTATGTTTAAAGGAAAAAGATAAGGAAAAGAAAGGACCGTGAAGGTTCACCAGTGTTTGCGGTGCTCTGGATTAGTAAGCTTTCTGCCTCTTAAAAGACTTTGCCCAACATAGCTAAATGCTAGCACATCCTGTGAAACCCAATGACCCGAGTCGCTGTCTAAAAAATATCTTAGGGACATCATTTATGTTGGGTCTGAAGGAGTGAATACTTATTAGGAAAGAAAAAATATATTTACTATATTTACTAGAAATGTAATGGGGTCATTGACGAATGTTAGCAGTTTTAGGTCATGTTAGGTGAAAATGTGCCAACATTGGACTGCTTTCAAATTCAATAGAACTCGGAATGGATTGGAAAAGATATTGGCCTTGTCACTTTAAGGTCAACCATAAAAATCACATGCAGATGTCAGCTTGCTAGATAAATGGCTAGATAAATGGCCTAGAGCATTGGATCGCCTACACCTATGGCAATAATTGTGAATGAGAGTCCCTTAACAGAACCAGAAGTTCAGGTGCCAATAAGACAGTTCCAATAGAAATGGATAGTATATTCATTATCTTAGCGTGCATGGCATTTAAATGTATATTTGTATATTAACCTCTCTTCACAGATCCAAAAATATATTTTTACTCATACAGAAAATTATATCAAGTTACGTCTCACTGACACAATGCAGTATCCAAAAGTACCCTACTTTTATTTAAATTGAGGATTGAGGGAAAAATATTGCCTCCTGTGTAGTGGAAAATACTTTTTAAGGAGTTTAGAAAAATCATAAAAACATTTTAACTAGAAACATAGTTATTTTATGCTTTTACTTGGATGAGTCCATTTTAACCAGCAAGGACCTTTGGTTATTTCTATTTATTATTAGCGGTGCTAATGTGTGAATTATATTTTTGTGACTCCAGTACTAGAATGTGAAAGGTTTTTAAGAATGGAAAAGTCGCAAAAACCAAAATCACCACCAGCATGAGTGCCTGACCTCTGGCCTGATACCTGACACGACACAACTCTACTTCATTCACAAAGAAAACACAAAGCAGGTGTGCGTGTAACTCCGGGCCTCGATGACTGGATATACTAGCTTGAGCATTGGTTGTCCCATACTTGAAACCAAAACTCCCTCCTGTTCAAACAATGATATCCAGAAAAATGGCCTTTTTATAGTCTCCAGCAGTAGCGTATTGTCTTCTGCTCTAAGCCTGATCCAGCGCAGTGGTTCTAGATGCCCCCACCCACCTTGGAGCTGCCATCTTTACTGCAGAGCATTAGGATTTGATGTCATATGCTGGCACTCCATCTATTAAGGAGACATTCTATGCTTTTAAGGAATAGTATATGCTGGACGATGGATGGAGAGTGGCTGTGCCCTTGTAACTGGCCTATTCAGCAGTGATGCTGCAAGGAGCCTGATTGCATTCATGTTTGGCTAACTTCATCATAATTTTCACTTTCATGAAGGAATGAACTGGCGATGAAAATTGGCTTTGGGACTTGAAGGACAGCGGTAGATAAATCATGCACAGCACAAGGCCGTGTGTATTCGGCAGGCGGTCGCACGAGTGATAGGTGAAGCACAAGGGGCATGATGGCCTACTTTCATGGCACTCGACTTCTTGAAACATTTAAAGAAGACTACATATAGACAAAAAGTATATGTATAGCCAATATACATTGAAAAATACAGTGATGTAATAGTATCAATAAACTGACAAGGGTGCTACTAGGTGTTGATTTATAAGGGGTAATAAAAAGTAATAGAAAAACAGAACCAAAAAAATGCATAATATTTTCTTTCTGAAAGGGTAACTTCTCCTACAGCATAAAATACAGCGCTGTATACAATAATGTAGGTTAGCACTGACAAATATCCAGTTTTATCACGGCTCCATTAAACTTCCTTTATCTGCAGACCTGGAGGCTGCCATTGTTGTCAGTCATGTGATATCTTGGGTGACTTTCCTTGCTCAAACACCACCCTGAGCTGATTCTCTATGACAATGCTGATGAAGTCTGTCCCTCCTTAGACCTTCAGTAGTCAGAGTGTCCAGCTGGGTTACTAACAACGAGCCATTCTAGTGTTTACCACGGGCAGTATGATAAGGAGTCAGAGTGTTTGCCTAATAATAAGTGCTACGGTAACAGAACTAGAATATATAAATATGGCTAATATGCAGCAGCCTGAAAATATTATATTAAGCAAAAAACAAAACAGCATTTTAAAAAATATTTTAATCTGGTACTAGTAAAAAGTAAATGGTGGGAATTCCACTCCAATACTGGTTTCTATGCAAAAATGCACCTAAAATGTAACAAACAATTTTACTATGTACACTACCTACACTATCAAAAAGGACAAATCTCCCACTTATCACATACCCCCACAGGGGTATATAACACATTAATAATAAACAATAAAAATTATTAGCACATTATTTACTTAATTAGAATGAAATAAGCTAATTTATTCATTTTATATTTCCCATTGTAATATAGAATATTACAATGTTGCCCAATGAACTTTATTTTTTCCGTTAAGATGTTTAACAAAAGAGGTCGCTTTCATGGCTTCCGAAACAAATCAATAACCCGTTTTCCCCATATAAATATGTTTGAAGCTCCAAAAGTGCCCTAGTCAGTTTACCGCACGTTCGGCAGCTGCTGCGTTCCGGGCTGTCCCACGATTCCCAAGCTATGTGGATTGACAAGGCAGTGATAAACTAATGTGCCCCCTCAGCTCTCTGCACTCCCCATTGTTCTAGCAGCTGAGACCCTCCGCTGCTATAGGCTTTCTCCCACATACATTATTCAACAGCAAAGGAAAGGCCAAGAACCTCTTTCATTCAGGAATTTTGTATTAAAATAATCTATTTTGGTCCAAAGAGCCGAAAAACAAAAAACCCGGGAAACCTTGTTTTGAAGCCACAGAGGTTGAAAATGAGAAGCGAAATCACATGACTGCGAAAAGGAACAAACATGATCTATAATCGTTTTATGACCAGTAAGTAAAATGTGAAACTCAATTCAGGTTTAAAAGATACACACTTAAAAGTGGAAACATTTCCAATACTAATATCTTTTAAAAGTGGTACATATGAGACAAGGTCTTTGGCCATTATGGTGGTATTATAGTATAGTACAATGCTATTCATAGCTGGTAATGTAATTGTTATTAAATAACATACCTGTTCACTATAATTCAGTTAACATTGGTTTACATTGGCTTTGGTTTAGGCTAAGTCAACTGGTCTCAAAATCCCATTGTTTAATGAGGCCGCTTATTTCAGCAGAGGAGACATTTGAGTAACTTTTGGAGCATTGTACTTACCAACACCATAGCAGCATTTTCCATGTGTGTGTGTGTTGTGCAATATGCACTAGTATTAATACTGGTTACAATGATAAAGATGTATTATTACTTTTGTTATCTTTTATTTAAGTAGAACCAAGGGATTCAGCCATATTCTGTTTGCTAGAGCTCACAATCTAGTGTGAGTGTTGTTGCTATAACAGTAATAGCCTCCCAAAAAACACCAACCAGTTGGACAGGGAAATAAAGAATGTTATTGCACACCTTGTACAACGCACATGTCAGCATATACTGAGTTTAATAGTTCTATCCCATCTTATAAGTTTTTACCTATCGTATTAACAAAGAACCATACCTAGTCGTTAACAGTTGGACACACTATAATATTAAAATGTATCCTTCTCGTTCTGCCTGATTTAATTGTTGAATTACCCTCTTCCAACAGTACTGCAGTCTACCCATATGGGGCTGAAGTCAATCATATACTAAGTATTAAAAGTAGGAAATGTAGGATTACTACTTTACATTTATTTATATAGCACCAGTAGCGCACTGCTATGACAGAGTCAGTAGAATATTTTAGAATCACACATAATAACAAACTGATACAAAAGGAGAAGTGGCCCTTGCTCTTGGAAGCATACAGTCTAGTCGGTGGTTAAGGAGGAAGTGAAGTAGTAGGAAAGGAGTGCTTGGATAGGGATGATCTGTAGAGGTTGTTGGTCGTTCAGATGACTTGATTAGAATGTTGGCTGATGGTGTTAGGAAGAAAGGCTTCTTGAAAAAAGTGGGTTTTTAGAGAACTTCAAGTCACATACGAGGAAAAAAATCAGGCGGAACGAGGAAGGGAATTCCAGAGAGGCGTACAGCACGGGTGAAATTCTGAATAAGTGGAACGAGTAGGAAATGTGCCATTTTTTTTGAAGTGTCATGTGATATTTTTGTCTTCTGGGATCATGTCCGGTAATTTGTTTGTTTTTATTGTAATATCTTTATAGGCGTACAGAGGCACTTTATCAGCAAACATCACTCCTGTGTTCCAATGGCAATGTGACATTTTGATGAGAGGTATTGAAGTTCCTTTAGCCATAATAAGAGATCCTGATCAAGCATATAATAAGATGTTTAAAATCTTCTCTTCACTGTGTAGGCCAAACCGTTTATTCACCTCCCTCTTATCGCTTATTATCTCATAGACTCTCCATCTACACGATTTATCTGTCCTTTACAGGTTTATTATTACCACAAATCTCTAGTTTATCCTCTACCTAGACTTATTTGCCCTATAACCATTCCTACTTTCAATTGGACATCTTAAACTCTACTATATAATTTGATATTGTTTCAGGTCACTTCTCCACTTATTCCAAACTAGCCACCATTGAGTATTACTCTAAGAGGCTGTGAAATATTGATTACAAGCTATTGACCATTAAGGTACCAACACTGATCTCCACCATGGAAGGTATTCATTTGGAATACCAAAGTAGGTTTTGGGCCAATATTGATATCTTCTGGGCAATAATTGCATTTTCTAGGTGTTATAATGTAATTGCTGGCTTTCATTTAAACTCAGCTCCCTATTCTCAAGTTTGTATATTAATGTTATGCACTAATTCATGTATACTGCCATTATTTTCCCTCTGCACTTGACATTTATTTTATTAATAATATTATGTCATGATTTACTGTGTATCCACGGTGTAGAACAAAAGGTAAATGGGACATAGAAATTGGTAAATCACATAATAATCTGGACTAAGACAAACAAAAAAAGAGAAGAGCCCTACTCAAGTGAGTCTTGAACTGTGTCAGATTACACCTGTTTAGCGCTGTCTTCCGCAAATGGAGGAGACATAAGACCAAGATGTCTTCCGAGAGCTTAGGAAGGATATTTCCTTGGCAATGCCATCTGCATACAGATTCTGCAGCTGCATCCATTAAACTTCACACCCAGTTATTCTGACTGATGGATCTTCCCATTAGTAATTTGTCATGCATTTCTCATTTTAGCTGCAACATCTTTTAAAAAGCCAACCACAGATGGAAGGACTGTAACTAAGACTGAGATTATTACTCTCTGATAGATACTATTTAGACAACTTTGATCCTGATGTTGTTTTCGTAAATGTGTTGTGTAAGACAGGTGCGTTCACACATAAAGTCTTCCACTAATTTACCAGTAATACAGAGAAAACTCAAGTCCATACATGTCTTCTGAGCTAATCAGACTCTTGCTGGATCACATCCCAGTGCTTGGGTCACTTGTACACAGAGTCCTCATTGTGACTCAAAAGTAAAAAAAAAAATGGTCTGCCTCAGTGTTTCTATCGAGCTTTCAAATAATGTATTTAAAAACTTGTTCACGCATAAGCTTATTTTAATGAATGAATCCCTTTGTATCAACATGCTTCTCCATCCCTGGGTAAGAACTCATTTACTGGAAGGTATAAAATAAAAAAATAAATAACATTCTTTTAAAAAAAAAGTCCTTGAAAGATCTAAATTTTGTTGACTTTTATTTCAGTTTGGAAGAAAAAACATATCTTTTCTATGCTGCATTATGTAGTGCTATATTTTAAATTCTTAAACACTTAAAAATGATTGTGTGATAAACTGATTCAGGTCTGTTGAAAAAAATAAATAAAAACATAACCCCTTGAAGTTTACTTAAAAAAAATATATCACGACTACGGTAAATATAACAACAATTCTTTTTGTTAATATGTTCTATTGGACGCTGATATAGTTATTATGTTACCTCTGCTCCCTTTTCATTGATGCGGCAGCTCTTTGTAGCCTCTCTGTACTTATTACACAAGGTTTATCAAGCAAATTTATCTGGTTTATTCATAATTTTGTAAAAAGAGAGTTTTCAAGGTGTCTTATTTGTTCAGCTACAAACTAAGATGGCTGTCCTATAGCGTTTTCTTTTTTTTTTTTTAGTATTAATATGTGGATTGCATTGCATTCAGAGGGGTTTATTCACTAAAAAGAGGGCCGGCGGAATAATTTGCATGAGAGCTGTCAATTACCACCACAGCTCTCCTGTCAACTCTCCCTTTAATGAATAAACGTCGGTGAGATGTTCTGTGGAGTGAAATGAGTGATCTCAATTCAACCAATATGGGGGCATGTTAGATCAAGACATACAAAGGTTGTAGAGGTGCCAGATGCTGAGGCACTACTTAGATGACTTGTCACACTGTGATTACAGAACTAGACTAGTTCCCCAGAATCCTGATGTCTCGTACATACACATAGTGACTACGTTAATGGGCAGATCCTACTTCTCAGTTTCTTTAATGAATATTTGTGTTAGCATTTCAAACGATATGTGTTATCCTATAATATTATATCGTTACAATCAACTTTATAGAGGGTTAAAGGTGATTTATAATAGTAGGTTAAGCAGAAATGGAAAATGCATTAGTAGTAATGAATGACGGTTCCTTGAGATAGTTCTTTGAATGTGTGAACCAAGTTATCCAATGTTTAATTTCACTATTTAGAAAGTAGAATCTTTCCATATATTTAAGTAGCACATAATTTAATCTTAGCCCCATTTCTTTCAATAACCCATTGTTGGGTCTTTTAAGCAGCGCAGCATTCTCCTCTAAGTCATCTCACCGTGAAATTGGTTTAATGATGCAGAAAGGTATGAAGTATTAACTACACTGGAATTCATACGGAAGTGCTTCATTTTTCAGATGCACTCTGTCACCCTAATTTATAAAATCAACACACAATGATTTTATCATGGCCATCACATCAGTATATGTAAATGTCTATTCTATATCAGGGGGTTAGCCAAGCTTTTGAAATTATATCTATTACCGGCAAGGAAAAATCATGAGGATTTAGTGAAAAATGAGCGTACAAAAAAATGTATTGTCATATTAAAATGAATGCATGGTAATGAAGCAAATGAGATTGAGCATTTTTCGAATTGTGCAAAGTTTTCACTAAGAAAATGTATTTGATTAATTAGTTATTAAGCAATGATTTCTGGAAGGGAATAGTGTGCCTTTTAGTAAAAGTTTTCTTTTTCAGGGTTGAAGAATATTTCGGGTTGTGTTCAATCTTTTAAAATACTGGGTCCATTAAGCTTTGGCGTAGGACAACTATATTCCCCCTACTTGTTTGTTTATTTCTAGAATAGAAACTATAAAACAGAAGTCATTTTGAGTAGGGCTTCTTTTCACCCTGGAAAGAGATTAAAATATGAATACAAATGTGCTGTGCTCACAAAAAAAACAAAAACAAACAACAAAAAACAGACTTGTTAAGCTAGATGAACATAAAACTGTATTTTATAAGCAGGATTTATCATTAAAGTTCCTGATGGAGTAAAGTTAGTGTTTTGATGGTGATACCAAAAGTGACCTTTATCTAAGACCTGGAGAAAACTTTCAAGCTGTATTCAAGAAAATGAAAGTTACATTTCTTAGTATGTTATGAGAGATGTTTATTTAGGTATAATATGTACACAATCTGTTGACAAAGGTAATTAAAATTTTATTTCTGGGGTTCATTTTTTGTCATTACTTTATGCTATCAATTTCAACTTAAATCCAATATTAACTCTAACCAGGGCTATATAGTTTTCAATTCCAATATTAATATGCTTATTATTTTTTCTAGACTACCCTTTCATAATTTTAACTACTTAATTTCAAAACAGCCACACATATATATATAAAAAAAGTAAAATAAGAACAATATTATTGCAGCATTTACTGCTTCGTAAGAATGATTCTGTATGAATCATATTTTTAACATTACAAGAATAACTATGTGTAATCTAGAAAATAAAGTAATTTGAAACCCCTTGTGCTATTAAGTGATGGCTTTTCGTCGGCTTGAACTGGAAACTCTGTATTACGTTGCTCTGGTTGCATTTTTGGGTAGCTAAATGTTAAAATGATCAATGTTAGAGACGAAATATACAAGCAGTATGAAAGGTTTGAGAAGTTCAGGAATAAAATAAGCTCATCTGTCCATTCTATTCATTTCCACTTCCTGGGGTATCCTTTATGTTCCAACCTTAGGGAATACGGCAGCATTGCCAAAGATATTGAGGATTAAAGGTGAAATCAGCTTCGCTGGTGAAGTATGCTGCTGTGCCAACAGTGTGAAAAGTCTAATCTCTCCCCAAGAGATCAAGATCATAACTGATTCACTGCTCTTCCCTGGGGAACAATTTGTTGCTGCCTGAAGCAATCAGGAAACAGGCTGAATTAGCTTTAATATGCACCTGCCCCAGGGGGGGAAGTCGCTCTGCAAACCAGAGGGAAGCTTTGGCTTCTTCATTTGTGTAATTAAATAACCTGTGACAAATTAGACAAGGTGATTTTCCCAAGCTGTTTAGGATTACTTGTAAAGCTGTTCACCTTGTGTGCCAGTAAAATAGAGGTAAGAGTGAAGGAATGAGTTCACCACATATCATCCTTTTATCTCTGGAATCCACCGCACATCAGAGGATCATATCAGACAATCCAACTTGCTCATCTTCCAAATTACAAAAAAGCCAAGTATTGCCTTTAAATAATGACTTCATAACTAAGGTCACTGACGGTAAAAGGTCTCATAGAAATGTTGTATATATATATATATATATATATATATATTCTAAGTTGACAACACTTAACTCACCAAGGCAGCTGAGTCAAGTGGCCCTGAAATACTGTAGCCCATAACCACATTCCATGTTGCCTTGAAATAAATACACAAATATCTGTTCTCAGGACCACTTACCCCCCACCACTTACAAAACATACTACGCATGCCCATATAATAAGCACAGAACGTTTCTATTTGTGGTGCTATGTTGTCTAAAGACCAAGAGTTACCTTGTTCCACACATGGCCACCATGGTAGGTGCAGATGTTTGTAAATATGAACTGTAGTCCCAAACGACTCAGATTTGAGCTGCCCGTTGCCCACCAGTAAGCCAGCGTAAATATGTGGTCCTGTTTTGGTTATATTTTATGTGATACATTATGAAGTATGAGCAAGGTTACCAGGAAGTTATGCGATGTTAACAATGTTGTTAGCATGGATATGATAGTATTAGTATCCTTAGAACAGGATGCACAAAATAACCCCTTTAATCATCTGCAGGTGATGTATAAATACTGTGTGACACTTCTTACTCAAGAAGTAATCATTATGTGCTTAAGGAAATAGTTATATGACCAGATGGACCTGTTCCATCTGAACGTACAAAGATGTTGGCAAGATTCTGGAGTGGATAAAAAGAGGCTTAAACATATTACAGGAAGTTTAAGATTTTTGTTCAACCTGCTTCTACCTATCACTGTTTTAAATAAGGAGTGGGAACCTATGGAAGCCATATATATATCATATTATCATTTTTTAATACTAAATTGGCACTGGGCAATCTTTTTCATCTTGGCCTTTCTACATAGATTGCACTTGTCGGGACCAAACACTAGACTGTATATATTCATTGTTCACCCTTCCTTCTTACAGATCATTCCAAGGCAGACTTCAAAAAGATTTTTACCCCTTAACCTTATACCTCTAATACTTAAAAAGTCCACATTTTAAATAGAGTGGATAATATGGTCTACTAAGAATAGTTAGGACCTAGACAGAAGATTCCATTTGCCAATTGGAAAATACATCAGAACATCAGTTGTGTAATTCCTGAAAACTTCCCAGTTTTGGATTTTCTCTACCATTGGATTGTCTACAGTTTAGAACTGCTGGAGCTACAATTTAAAAAAAAAATCTAAAACACACGAATGGAAAATCACTAAATATATACTTTAGCTACATAATCCATCTACTTTCATTCTTAATGTTTTCATTTTTTTGCGTTTTAAAATTGATGAATGGTTCATTGCACTGCGGGATTAAAAAAATACACACTTATTTTAAAACGTGTCACAATGAATGTGCAGGAATCTTGACTTTGTATTTTTAATCTATTCAATAGCTTGCAGTAATGGCTTGATAGCCCAGTGTGGGCAAATCTTCATGCTGGGAAGAAAACATCTGGAGTTGTCCCTTTCTCTCAAAGCGGGTATCCTGTGGCCTTCAATCTGCCTTGCAAATTTTGAGATGTTTTAAGGTTGAACAGCACTGTTGGTGGCTACCCTTTCTCTGATTAACCATCATTTGGGATAATTTCTCAATAGCTGAGCAAATTACCGCAAAAAGCCTCCATTGCCCCCATTTTGGAGCCCATTAAAAGCTGACAGTGTAAGTGGGACTAAAACCCTTGTGTTCTAAAATAATAATAAAATCATTTATTTAGTGCTTTGTGTGTCTAGCTCTTGTATTACCTGCAAGCTTTACAATTGTCTTGAGGAACAGTATTTACTTATTTACCATTAAAACACACACAGTTTCCTTTTAACTGAGGCATAAAAACACAGGTAGACGGATTAGTTTTAGAAAGGAAGCGAATGCAGTGCCCGTGATGTACTTCTTTGATCTTACCAGTTGCAGCAAATGATTAAAACCTTGATGTATCTCAGTGTATTTCCTCACATTGTTATTATGTCAAAGAATAATAGTCAGTAATGTACATTTCAGGATTAGTGTTATAAGAAGCATGATAATGTCATAGTTCTTAGATCACCAAGTAAAACCCACCAGCCAGATACCCAAAGTCCTTGCACTCCTTCCTTGGCTTAAGGTGACTCTGATTACAGACCTCGAATTCTCATCCCTGTGGAAGTGAATGTCCAGTTTCCAAGGTTATAGGTTCAAATGATAGACATATAAAATTTGATGGTAGATTAGAACCATGCGGCCCATCTAGTTTTCTGATTTTCCAACTCTAAAGAATCAACCCTTAATTAGTCCTTGGTCCCTTCTTAGACTCAGGATAGTCATATGATGCTCTAAGTTCCCAGACTGGAAGACCCCACTCCCATTGCAGGATTTTACTGAAGGATGTAACTACCACGTCTCTATAGAAGGATAACATTATGAAGTTTATTTACAAGTTACAAGTATGCATTATGAGGGCCTAACTCTTTCAAGAGTTTTTGGTGCAAAACTTTAATTTAACCCCTTAATGACAAAGCCCATACATGTACAGGCTCAAAATGCATTGTTTTCAAGGGGTTTTGGGACCGCCCATTGTCAAGGGGTTAAATTAGTATTAGCTGCTGCTGTAGTGTTCCTGAAAGCAATAATTGATTAAAGAATATACCGTATATTCCGGCGTATAAGACGACTGGGCGTATAAGACGACCCCCAACTTTTACAGTCCAAATATAGAGTTTGGACTATACTCGCCGTATAAGACTACCCCTCTACCCAGCGTACAACAACCAGCCAGTCACGGCAAGCGATGTACCTTACCGGTGATTTGCTGGTTGTTATACAGACATATACATACATACACTCCCCTTACACACACACACACACACACACACATATAATATATATATATGTGTAT
>VKOC01004033.1:0-10206 GCA_009364415.1 Spea multiplicata
TTCATAGATGGGCTCTAGACCCCCTGAGGTGCCCAATCACAAACGGGTAGGGATAAGAGAGAGGATTTGTCACCTCTTCCTTGGTTATTAGGTGGTCCTGGAGATATACATTTTTGTTTTATTTTTAATCGTATGAAACATGTTATGATAGCCCTGGAGGTCTGGAGTTGGTCACCCCTGGTCTAGTTCTTGAAGGTTTCCCATTGAGCATACAATCTTTGTTAGACTAAAATGCCTCTTCTTTTCGCTCCTTTATTCTACCTGTCATGGTTTGTGGGCAAACGACACAGCTGAAGGTGGTTGACCCTAGGACATCTTCCATTTCACCCAGAAGAAAAGCGGATCTCAAACCTCTCAGATATTTTTGAGTGTCTGTTAAATCTGTTTAAATGACTGGATTCTGCAACAAACCTCATCTGTCTTCTGCAAAAGAAGTGAAAGAGAATGTAGAAATGATATGTGTGATCTGAGATTGTTGTCATCTCCAATTAAGACTGCAGATTATGCTTACACTACATACCAGGGTAGATTAAAAACAATTTGATCAAATATATTTTAATGAAATGCTTTTGGAGGAAAAATCTATCTAAAGAGAGTTTTCTATTTAAGATACGTTATAGCTCAAATGTTATTCGGCATGAAGTAAAGCTGAGTTATGTCGTTTTTTTATCTGACAAGTTATTATTCTTAACATGAAATCTTCATCTGGCTGCGAGTATTAAAGATTACAACTACCAGCAAGAATGAGTCTTTACATCTAAAAATCATGATTTAAATTGAGTATTACTTAATAGTGATTTAAGTCATGATTTAAATAGACTTGATTTCGAACAAATACCTACCTACCTACAGACGTGCACATTTCCATGCAGACATATGAAGTAATAAGTGTAAAATATCAGCCAAACTATTGTCACATACAGGTGTTTATACTGATCACTGTTTAGATACAAGGTTTATTATTTTCAGTTCCTGGGAACGGAGGAGTTTAGACGAACATTCTTTAATTGGCATGTGCATATATCACTGGTGTAACGCATTGCGGTGGGGGGGCCTGGCAAGTGGGGGCCACCAACATGATCTCCTCCATTCTCCCCACTGACCAGGCATACTGCTAGGCTGGCACCATGCTCCCTCAGGCCCAGCATGGTCAGTTTGATCTCTGGGATATTACATCCTTTCCAGGCGCTCAGACACAGACAGCATGTGAGGGCCAGGAGGGAGCAGAAGAGTTGGCACCTTCCTACAAACCTCCTGAGCCAACAAAGGTAGGTTACTGTATGGGTGTATGTGTGTAAATAAGAATGTTACGGTGTGTATGTATGTTACTGAATGTGTGTAAGTATGTTAATGTGTGTTCAAGAGATAACAAAAATTGCATATAAAACATAGAGCTTCTGCCAATTTGCATGTTATATTTAATAAAAATGATTTCTATTCTAGAAGAATAGCGAGAACACATTAGTTGGTGTTTTTCAAGGTCTATATTTGCATGTTACTTAGTATGTCAAGGAGAAAATGTCTTGCTAGTGACTGGTTTGGAAGCCTGACACCCTTGTCTTCCTAATGTACTATGTGAAAGTTCAAAAAGCACATATGTTTAAATGAATTATTTATCATACACAAGCTGTGGATCTGTAATTGCTTCATTTGCAGCTACTTGTGTGGGTTGAATCAATGGAGTTGGACAAGCAGAAATGTAACCCCTTAATGTGAAAAAGCCCCATGCTTGGCAATAACATGTAAAATGTGATCTTTATTGTGGTGGGATTATACCGTAGAATATTTACAAATTAATATTTGTCCCTTTCAATACACTACAGTACAATTGTGTAAGTAACAAACTTTTGATGTTTGAAGAGGGTTTGTCATCTAAAGAAATGTACCCTGAAAGCCAGAGGGGGGATTCATATAGATAATATTTGGCATTTTGAAGTGTAATATATTTCTTTGTTGGTTGAATAAAAGAAGGTTTTATTAGGAAGGCACGTTATTGCACTCTTAGACTTGTTTTCCTTACATCATGCATCATCCATATGTTACATAGAACTCAAATTCACAGGACGGTTCTTGAGTTCCTGAATTACTTATTGAGCCATTGATTCTACTGTGATGCTGTTCGTTAAGAAAGCGAATTCATAATTCATGAAAAAGGGACTTATGTTCTCTTACTGATAATGGTTCAGTATATTTTATTATTTTTACTATTATTGTATTTTTTTTGTTAATTCTTGCACTGCTCATGGTTATGGCCCAGTTCTGATCCATTGGAGTTTATTTAATAAAACAGGAATGTTTTTATTATGGTTGTAGCATCTATCTGATATTAATAGGCATTATAAGTGAGCTTGGCTGGCCCTGTATAATGTATAGTTAACTTAGTGATTGTTCTTGAAAGTTACCTCAGTTGCTGATTGAAGGAAGTATGCATTATGCATGGCAAACCCAGCCCTTCTTGCAGGAGAAGTTAACTTGGAGTGGCTCTTCATAATTCATAGTGCTATCAGGGAGTTGAAATGCTCAACTCCCCCGCAAGCCCCTGCTTTTGTGAATAAACCCCAGTTGTGTCTGTAGATCATCAGTCATTGCAAAATGTATGATGGTGCCGGTGCATACACCAGATGCGCATGATACATGATGGAGGTTGGCTGTGTTTCTTTCTGCAAACAACCTGAATGTTATACAGAAGGTAAATCGTACGTTTGAGAGGCATCAGCGGTCCCCTTAATCAGTGAAAGGTTAAGAGCAGACAATCAAATGACATGACGTTAGCACTCATCAGCAGACGCAGAAGATCCACCGGTTGCATCTCACGAATGTCTAACAGCTGTTTCATGTAATTTCTTTGATTTTCACTTTTTGAACTTGGACCAACTATTTAACCCCATCAACGTGAATGTGTGCTGCAAATAGAGTCTTAGGTCATTCATTCTTCCCTCGTGTTCTAATAGCATGTTATCCTCTTTAAGGATATTATTGCTCCAAAAGAGAGATGCAAATTTTGCCATTTGAGTAGTAGAGGGTCAGCTGCACACTGGGATATTTCCATGTTCCATGCAATGGTTTGCTCTTCAAAGAAACATAAACCTGGCAGAAAATAAAATCCATTTGATGGATCTAGTCCATTCCTCTCTGTCCTTGGAAGATACATGTTCCAGGAAGCCTTTTGCATAGCCTTTTTTGGTGTAGTTACATATATGCGGCAGGCCTTCTAACAGGGTACTATGGCCTCTTTTCTGTTTTTTTTCCCTCTACCGTTGTTCTATAATAAGTATATATATATTTAGTATATGGATTAGCAGGATAAAGTTATTTCCCATCTTGCTGGGCCAGCTGTCACAAAGTGACTGGAAGCTCTTGATCAACTGGCTGCCTTACTCCTACTCATTAGTTTACTGGAAGCAGGTATGCCCATAAACTAACAGATATGCCTAATTTGATTTGGGTATGACTGCTCTTTATTTCCCTATTCTCCCGGTATCCTGTAGAGCTTCTCTATGTGAAATACTCTGCAGGACTGCTAAGATGACACTTGCACCGCAGCCATGCTAGCAGAAGCAATGGACCTGCAGGCAGCTCAGAATTCACTAAAACAAGAATCAGTAAAGCAAATCCACATGTAAGCAGAGGCCTTACAATATATACTACGTCTGCTATACTTTACTGTGTAACAATATTAATGAGAAGTATCAATGCATTTGCTTATAGATTGGTAGAAACGGTTGTTTAGTCTGTAAAAGGGATTTATACATCCAGAACCCTTGTAATCTAATCCCTCGCAGCTAACTAATAAATCATTCCACTTATTGCAAATATAAATGATTTATTCTTGAGGTATGAAAGAAGAATTGTTTTGGGAATAAGTGTGTTAGTGCAGAGTCATTTGTTAATTTTATGCAAGGAAAATCAAATAATATATTTCATGCCAATACACCCTGATGACACTAAACCTGACTCTGGCGATGCCAGGAAGTATGCAGCTAATGAGAGTTTTATCAGCTAAATGCAATCAAGACAATCAGCAGTAACATGGAATTCTCTCTACTAATAAGTTTAAAGCAATTAGGTTATTGACTACATTAAATAGCATCTGGCAAATAAATCCTAGACTGCTTCCAACAGGATATATTTCAGAACTAATAGATGCATTCATATGCTGTATGTGAGAAAGGGTCTCATGAATCTGTCCCACTATGGATTTATATTTAAGTTAAAAATGTTATTTGGTATTACTTACTTTACCTGTATTACTTACTTTACCTTCGATCACTACCTGCCACCTGCATTCTCTCTTCGACGGTACCGGTCCCGCTGAGTGTCCATGGGCTCTGTCCAATCATCACGTCCACCAGTGATGGTCCAACGGTGCGTTACGGACACTTCTGGCTCCTGTACTCTCAGAGAGAAAGCAAGCTGCAGAAAATGATCAGCGGTATGGTAAGCAATACAGCTTTTTGTCCGCTTTGTATTTTTTGGGATTTTGTTCCGTTATGGACGCAAGTACAGTACAAACTATTGTTATGTATTTTTTTCTTCCTTTTCACTCGATTCCTTAAAGATTTATTGTACTGTAAAATCTAAACCATTAAGTACATATATTGCGATTAATAAAAATAATATATCCATAAAAACGGATCTTTTTTAATCTTCCTCTACTTGCATTGGTGTTTTCTGTTACAACCAAATTAGATTTTGTACATTTGGCTACTTTTGACTTCTGTATCTTTATTTAGGCATTTTCTGGGTAAGCAAAATCTGATTTTCCGTGCATTCTCAACATGCACTTGAATCAACTCGTATTCACTCTTTAATGCTTCATCGGCTAAATGTGAACAACCAATACAAGCAAGAAAGCACAAAAATTATAGCAATCCTGTTGTGGAGAGTTATGTTAGGATAGAGTGTATTAAAGGCAAACCTTCACTTACAATAAAGGTTCTTCTTTAAAGAGCAAACTTAAAAGACGTGCAGGGGTTGCACAAATTTGTTCCCAGCCTTGTAGAATCGTGAATATTTAATAAATTGTGCCTTGTTGCAAATTTATGCAGATGCCTTGTCATTGTCTGTTAATTAAATGCAACCTTTTTCCGCTTATGAAGCCCCAGTGAAATCCCACCATCCCAAGACTGTGCTCAATAAACCTGGTTGTAATGTGTAGATTTGCAATCGTTCTATGAAAAGGACTGTCCCACCTACAATGCTAAAGTTAAATGCCAAATCTATCCCAGAAGCAATTCTTTAAATTGTGTAAAATTTTTACTCATTCATAACTTTGGCCAGAAACACTTAATTGGCATGTTACACAAAAAGCAGATGGTGATTGGCTGTTGACATAGAAAATGAAAAATATTTCTGTGTTGTTTGTATGTGAATAAACATTTAGAGGAATGAATAACATGATTTGCTAAGGTTTATTTTGTATAATTATTACTTTCTGTGTGTGGGTTCCTAATGGATCAAAAAGCATACCTCCCAACAGTCCTGGTTTTCGCCTGCTTTTGTAGGCAAAAGAGATCATGGGCTAGGGTGCGATAAAATCAATGTCGTTGCTACACAGACCTCCAATACAGCTCTGATGTCCCAACGGTGTATGGGAGATGAGCCGGTGAGACTGATAGCCTGCTCTGCCCTCTGACCAGGGTCGGCCCGACAATGGAGCCAAGTGGGACAGCTGCTCCAGGCGACACATTTGAAGGGGCGGCACTTTTGAAGCGGTGGCACTTTGCCGCCCCAAGCCCTTTTTTTTAAGCAGAAGAGAGAGCGGGGGCGTCGAGTGGTTTTCACTTACCAATTTGTCAGTACCCGCTCGGCGCCCCTCTCCCCTCTGCGGTGAGTATCCCTGTTCGGTCTCGTTGCCGGCTTGTAATGCTGAGCGCTGGAAGATGACGTCAGCGAGATCGAACAGGGAGGCTCGCCGCAGGACTGCTGAAAGGATGGTAGAGTAAAGGTAGATAATAGGGAGGGGGAGGGAGAGTAAGGGTAGATAATAGGGAGGGAGGGAGAGAAGGGTAGATAATGGGGGGGCGGCAGGGACGGAGGGAGAGGAAGTTAGCTAATGGGGGGGCGGCATTTTAAACTTCGCCCCAGGTGGGCATTTTGTCTTAGGCCGGCCCTGCCTCTGACTGCTGGGAGCACAATTAGTGGTCCATGTAACAACACTCTAGCCGAGCACTGATACACTGATACGGATTAAGTTCAGGCATGTCCCACAGATAACATCATTCCTGATGTCACCAGGGGATACCCTTAATGCAGCGAGAACTTGCGGGGTCAGTAGAGATCTCTAATCGGGTCTTCTGTGAAGACCTCACAGCAGCAAGACAGAAGCTTCCACCCTATTAGAAGAAACAGCTGAGCTGAGTATGATCTTAGCATGTAAGTGTTTGTCACTGTCAAGTGTTAGAGTAAAACCAAAAGTAAAACTCAGGGGTATAGAGCGGGAATAAAGTAAGTGGGGTCCCTAATAAGGACAAATGATACTATTTACTAGACTTGTGCATCCATCTTCGGGCAAACTTGAAAACGAACATGAAGAGTGTGTGTTCGTTCTGAAGACACGCCGAAGAGAAGACAGCGGCGGTAAAACATAGGCGAAGACGAAGACACACACCACGAAGATCTTTGTGATCGTCTTCGTCTTCTAATCTCCCTGGTCCCTTCTCCTTCTAACTTACCTTATCTTCGCAGCATCGCGGAAATCCATAGGTTCTCTGTCAGGGGTTACAGGGCAGTCCGAATGAGCCTATTGGTCGCCTACAGGGACCTCCTCTGGCATCAACCAATTATTTATCTTGTACCCCTTTAATTATCTTGTATCCCTTTTATTAAAAAGCTATATTGCACTATTTTCTGTGTTATTTTGCTATTTTCAGGGTTACCGCTTGTACAGAAGCTATTGACAGGATATGAAGCATATCTGACTTTGTGGCTTTCCCTACTTCATTGTGGTTTGATTTTACTGTATAAGGAAACTGACACAGTCATTTTTCATTCCACTTGTGATTTGAATGTATTGTATTATTGTTTTTGTTTCATTTGACTTGCTTTAGCTACATTTTCGAATAAACTTTTTTGAAGTAAAAAAAGCACGTCACATAATTGCACAGCATAGGAAGTATTGACTTTTTGGTATGTTTAATTGTTATTTTGTAAGCAGGATGTTTTGTTGTGTTTGTTATGAAGCAACATTTTATTTTTATAGTCAAGGGGCCAACTGGGTCCTCTGGGCCAAAAGGTCCCAGTCCTCCCTTGATTAGGTGGACATGGACTGCTTTATGCCTCCTAGAGGAAAAGTTGAGATAAAATGATGGGTAAGAGAAGATAAAAGGTTGAAAAGCTGTAATGTCCAAAAATTTTAAAAGAGGTTTAAAGGCTGTGGTGGTGGAGGACATGAAGTCGTTTAACAGAGAGAGGCTGGTGAGGGAGTATCTAATGGAGGTGGAAAGTCATAGGGTAAATAAATGGAACGCGTCAAACTCTGCTATACTAAGTGACTTGATCATTAAAGCCTGAGACATGATGAATAAATGAATAGGAAGATATCCTTGTGAGATTTGCCCTGGGTTGTGAATACCCAGCAATCTATTACACTAAAGATTAGCTTCATATGGGAAAATTCACACGACACTAAAACTGGAGCATTATGAGGCTATGTGCTTTTCCAGCAGATTATTGCACTTGGTAGACAGTAGCTACCTAAACATATGCAGATTTTGGTGCTGATTAGTTTATTAGAGCGACATATGTAAATACACGCTTGTATCTTACAAGCAATCTTTGCTTTCACTGATGATCTGAAATGATCTCTTGATTACAACTGATAAAATCACCACAACACTCCCTTTCTGCTGGGTAAACACTTGAAACAGTTAAATTAAATCCATCCTTCAGAAGGTCAGCTCACTAAAATGGCAAGCTTGCAGTTTGCGCGGCTGCTCTTGCCCCCGTGCTCTTTATTTGAAGAGCATATTAGAATGCGGTCGGTGAAATAATTGTGGCAACATCAGTATAGTAAGTTCAAGTGGTGGCAGCCCCTTTTGGCAAGCTGCCTTGCAGGTGTTTGCTCCCATCATGCAAGACTAATTGCTTTAACATTATGGTTTTAAATCAACAACATAAAAAAAGCTCTCCCTGAAGTGCTATATTTTTTATTATCATTTTTCTGCATTCTGCTGTATTTTTTGTCTATCGTTTTGGTTCAGTGAACTGTTATGCACTGAGAATTTCTTTTCCACTTAAAACTACATCATGATTGGAATATTCAGTAACCCTTTCACGCCTAAGATAAATTTCAATGTATTGTATTCACACACCTGGCATGGAAAGAGTAATAACCTCACACACCATCTGCAATATGTTTTTTTTGATTTGCCTCAATATAAGCCTCGTTCTTTTTATTATGTTTAAGTATTATTTTCAGTGCACCTCTAATCTAGTTTTATATTTCAGCGTCTATCACAGTGTGCAATCTAATTTTTTTTTGTATTGCATATTTTCTTTCAGTTTATGTAGTCCCATTTCTATTCCTCTCATAGAGCCATTACACTTTCCTAGAATAGGCATCTCTTTTCTGCATTTACTCCTAACTTTACACACTTACTGAAAAACTAGACTAGTGCATTCGTATTTGGGGGAACATGAAAATGGACACGAATGTTGCGTTTTTGTGTATATATATATATATATATATATATATATATTATATACTAGGCTAGCCTATTAGTTAAGACAAAATCCCTAAATATCTTCTAGCTAATCTCTCCGGTCCCTTCCCCCCATACAAGTAACTGCCTCTTCCGTAGTATAGCAGGGGTTAATACGTAAATACACAAGGAAGAAAAAGCTAATAGTGTGAGAAAACTAGATCCCTAGCACTCTAACCCAAAAAAACGAATCGCGTGAGAAAAATACATTCTTAACACTATAACCCAATGCTCGTTTTGCTAAGATGCACCTCGGCTTCATCAGGGTGGGAAATGACTAAGCGAAAAATCACTTGGCGCCAGGATTTAAAGCTCCGTAAGAGCGGTTCTATTGGTTCCCGGCAGGGGGCTCGCCTCGCATCAACCAATGAAGAGTCTGAGCAACTGCCATTTCTCATTCATTCTGTAGTGTGAAATGAATGCAACTATGTCAATGCTGCTTGTTTCATTCATAGGTTTGTTTTATGAATGAGGGACAGAGTTGGATCATTCATATAAATCGCCAGAAGCAAACCTATGAATCAAACAAATGTATAACAGTTAGCAGCAGAATTGACATAACTGCATTCACACTAAAGAATGAATGGAAAAGGGCAGCTGCTCTTCATTGGTTGATGCCAGACGAGCCCCTGCCAGTGACCAATAGAGTCGCTCTTAAGGACCTTTAAATTTTGGCTTTGGCGTCTGGCATCAGCCAATGAAGAGCAGTCCCACTCTCACTAAAGAATGAATGAGAAAAAACAGCTGCTTTTACAGAACTTTAAATCCTGGTGCCAAGTGATTTTTCGCTTAGTGATTCCCCGCCCTTGTGAAGCTGAGGTGCATCTTGGCAAAACGAGCATCGGGTTAGAATGTTAGGGATTTAGTTTTCTAACACTATTCGTTTTTGCGGGTTAGAGTGCTAGGAATCGATTTGCTTTTTCACCCTTGTGAATTCCTGTATTAACCCCTGCTATAATATGGAAGACTTAAGATAGGCTAGAAAAACGGCAGAAAACGAAGAGAAAAACGAATACGAAGTACGAAACCAACACGAGGATGGGCGAACATTCATAGAACATTTTTTCCCTAAAGACAAACACGAAGACGTTTGCCAGCACCCAAGTCTACTAAAACCCACCTATTCAGAAGCATACAATCTATCCTCCTATTACCCCAAACTGTATCCTGAAGAAGCCCTGCTTGCTGGAGAGCTTGTGAAGATTCTATGGAAAATGTTGTCTATCAACACCTAATACTAACACAGGCCCCCACTCCCGTTGTAGGTGTGCATCATACAACTGTACCTTCGATTCACAGATTAGCCCTGGAGTAGGCTTATCAATTAAGTGTGCTGTTTATAACTACTCTTAAAACATTAATTATAGTAGATTTGCTGATAACCTTTCCTTATAAGATATATTACACCAAAATAGAGATTTTTTTTATTTCACTTATTCATTATTTCATTATAAATATTTCTCTTAACCCCTTAAGGACAATATGGGCGGTCCCTAAACCCATT
>VKOC01004034.1:0-18774 GCA_009364415.1 Spea multiplicata
TAACGTGAAGAAAAAATATTGGT
The DNA here is from genome assembly GCA_009364415.1 of Spea multiplicata. Lineage (NCBI taxonomy): Eukaryota > Metazoa > Chordata > Amphibia > Anura > Pelobatidae > Spea > Spea multiplicata. The sequence continues at coordinate 24 of VKOC01004034.1, forward strand.
CTACCAAATACCAAACTCCATTATAGAAATATCTATAGGTGACAAAACACCCTGTCCCTCTAACACCTCTAACTACACCCCCTAAAACAAAAATATATATATGCCAAAAAGGTGGCATAAAAATGAGACCATGGAAGGTGGCAGTGCACTGCAGCTCTGTAACTGCAGCTTCTCCTAAAGTGAAGTGACTTTTCTGCCTGCAGGTTAAAGAATGCATATGAATGTCCTTTAATACATTAGTGGTTGGAAATGCTGTATGGCATAGTAAACGTTCCCTTTAAAAACAAAACATTAACCGGAATCCTGCATGATTGACGCTTTACATGATCACCTGTAAGATCTCTTCTTGTGGACCAGACCTTTCCCAGAAGCCATTAGGATGCAGCCTCTTAGCACCTCGTCAAGAGGGTTTGTTATGGTGATCGTAGCCGTTATAGGATGGTACTGCAATGCCTCTTTCTGCATCTAAAACAAAACCATGATAAATCAATGGGGTATGGATACATTTAGAAATATGATGTATGTATGGACACATGTCTGACTTAGAATTGGTTGAGAAATACTTTTTAAACACCTAAAATTTAAAAATGACAGGTTTTGTTCTTTTATTACCGTAAAGCTTTTATAATGTAGGAATATTTAGAAAGCAGCTTGCACTTTTTAGGTTACCCATTGCTTCGTCCACCAAGTCCAGGCTGAAATCAAGTTTAGCAATTTACAAAGTACACAATTGTCTCTGAAAATGACTTATTTTTTCTCTGTATTAAAGGAGAAAATGTTTGGGTTTATATTTTATTGTCCCCTGAGCTAAATGCTCGCTTTTACCTGGATGGTAAGCTGAGGCTTGTACAGAGTGACATTCTTACTGGTGGATACTGTGTTGGTGACATCTTTTACGAGACCGGTGAGTCTGACGGCATTGCTCTCCCACAAGAGGTCTGCATATTGTTTGTGAAGAAGGTTGATTGCCAATGTTTGTTCTGTAGGCAAAGACAATAGCAGAAGAATGTTTAGGCGAATGCTAATCTTGTATTAGACATTTTTGACCAAATTCTGAAAGTTTTAGCACAACACATTCTGTTATATAAAAGCATCGCTTAAGCCACCAAAATATGAATCTATGGGTTTCTCTACCACAGCCCTCCATAAATCTGCCACTCATTGAAATAGGAAGTGGCTGATGGGGCAGCTCCCGGGGGCACCACGAGACCCCTCAACCTCCTTGTGCTTCCCTTGGCTTCTAGGAGTAGATGTGACATCAGGACTCTGACCTTGTCCCAGGATACATATTAACCGCCCAGGTTGACAGCTGCAAGTGTTCTTTAATTATATCTAAATTTTTAGGGTGACCCCATCAGTTCTGAAATAAAACACAAATAAACTGCCTGCTCACTCTGTAAAATTAATACTTGATATTAATGTATATATTCAAGTCATGCAAGGTTATTTTAAGATCGACAAGGGCCTTTGCTTTTAAAGTGTCTGGCCAATTGTCTCCTGATCCTTGTTTTCTTTCATCTATGGTGGTCTAAGCTCATTAAGTTAGCATTAAAGAGGCACTCCAGTCCTTATATCCACTTCAATGCCCCCTTAAGGTAAAGAACTCATATGAAACATTGACAAAATAAGTTAACGTTTTTGAGTAATATGGCACATTAAACCACCCTTAATTGAACGTTTGAATAGATGACCAAAGCAGTAATACAGTCATTTTAGGTTTCCATAGCTGAACACAAAAAGGCAATTCAAATTGTTTCTAAAAAAGCACTAATGTTCATAGTCATTAATTTTTTGCGACTTTGAGAGACTATAGACGATGGGTTGAGATTACTCATGTCAGTTGTACAATGGATATTGGGTTCTCTGGGAATGATCATATTCTTTAATTCATTCGGTTTTTTTACCTTCTTGTGCTTCCAGAGAAAAGTGAATTTCTTGTTTCCAGAAATGAGGACACTTGTCCCTATTTTCATATATATACTGAGCACCAAGGACCACACACAGATCCTTTTCTTTACTGCTATGATTGGAAATATTCAAGGAGAGGGGGAAGTCTTTCCCATACAACAGATAATTCTCGGAAAGGATGGTCATGGAGAGAGGAGAGACGAGGTCTTCTAAAGAGCCAGTCGTTCCCTCTGTAGATTTCTGGAAGTCCTCCCAGTGGTGAGTGGACCCTGTTAACAAAAGATTAATCATACGTGAAAGAAGATGGTCCACATTTCAGGAATGCTGACAGAATGCATGTGCCAGGAGATCCTGAAACATGCGATAACCAGTATGTTTCGGTGTTTCTGATAAAAAATCCTACCCCATTTCAGTTAATTAAGAAGCTGATATTGTATGATAGTGTATATATTCTTATTTTAATCCTTTCATTGAAAACACTTTCTTTTTACTCTTAGACTTTCCAATCTAGTTAAATGATATACATTTGATGCCAGGATATTATTATGGGAATTTGCATTGTTCTATCCATTGTACTTCGATATAAAACATGTGACATGGCTAAATGACGTGTGGTGTTATACGAACATTCTCTAATATTGGATGGAAGGACCTCCAGCTTCTGGAATCCAGTGATGCTATGGAGCTTGCTAGTCTTGAGCTGCACATAAAGCCGTCTAGTTCCAGCTAATGATGGAGTGAAGGTAATGGGATAGACCAACGTGCTCCTTGGATCCACATTCTTGGACCTAGAAATATTTGAAAAATTTTCAACAAAAACGTATTGCTCTTCAGTTCACTCAACAGTTCAGGATACCGTAACATAAAATATTAACTGCTCCCCATGTGCTGTGGGTACTTTAGGTGTATGAAATATTTTGGGTCTGCTTACTTCATGCTTAGTTGGTCTATAACATAGTCGTTGGAATCAATGCCTCCATCAAAAGTCAAAATGTTACTAATCAATACCCAATTTTAAAAGCACATCAAATGTTGTTTCTCCAATGATCCTAAAATCATTTTGTTCTGGGAAACCTACACCCTAGATATACACAACTGATTTTGAATAATGCAACATCTGTCGCACACACAATGTTATATTCAGTACAGACAATGTACACACAAATGGTTTTTGCTAACCTGTAGAACCTCTCCTTATGAAGCAGCCCTTTGCCTGAGACCTTTATGACACAATCCTCCAGGGTGTCGTTGAGCGGGTTAGAGAAGACAACCATCGCCTTAACAGGCTGGAACTGCAGCACAGCTTGTGTCATCTGCGCAAAAAAAAAAATATATATCTAGTTCCAAATTAGACACATTTTGGCTAATGTTCATGTCTATCTCTGGAATGAGGAAAAACAATTAAGATACCTACTTTCCAAGTTCCTTTCTCTCTTTCTCACCACATCATTTCTCCATTATAGCATTCTCTTTTTTCTCATACTCTCATCAATGTTCCCTTTGCCTTTATCTTTTTACAACTTAATCAGAATAACAAGATATTGTGGACCACTGCTTGCCCATGGGCAAATTTCCCTTAGCCCTGATACCTTTGACTCATCTCCCAGCATGCATTTACTTGTATTAATTAAGCAGGAGATTTTGCTATCGGGCTTATTTGTTGTGTGAATACAATTGACCTATTTATCATTTTACATTTTTGATTTAGGTTTTAAAGAATTAAATATTGTCTCATCACTCACTGTGTGTGAATTTCTTGGAGGCTTAGGCTCATTTCTTCACTGAAACTATTCCTAAACAGGTAATAAGGTATTGAAGATCACATGCTTTGGTTACCCAAAGAGATGTCTCCCTATCTCTCTCCCTCTTCTTACTGGGCCATGTACTGTAAGTCATGCTCTTCGTGGGTGGGCTTAAGCCTAATACTCATCTTTGTCTGGCCAATCAGAATCAGTATAAGTGCGAACACGAGCTAAACCAGATAAAAATGCATCCTTTTTTTGTGTCCTGGGTATCCGCATAGCAGGGTTGGCATGTCCCATGATAACGTAGGCCACATATTTTTTATGCTCACCTGAATAGCTATTTTGGGTTTGCAGACTGTTACATCCTGTTCTGCTACTGTAAAATGGCCATTTGCACCCATGGGCTGCTTCACCAGAGCAGTGATCCTCAGCAAATTATTGTCCAGTAGAGATTTCTCATACTGAGAATAGGAAATCCATCCGGAAACACACCTTTCTGTAAAGAAGGAAGGATAGGGTTAAATCATTATTGGTCATATTCATATGTTGGCCAGGACAGTCCTGGCCTGCATATTTTGACTTTAAGCAATTGGCATGTAAGTACTCGTGTAACATGCATGTACGTGCAGAGCTCAATGTGACTTCATACCACTGCCCTTGGACAGTCTTGTAAGGAGACTTCGCAAGTGCCTTCTATAATATTTAATTCTATCCTTCGATAAATAAAAGGAAGCTGTTGGTGGTAACGTTTTACATCTTTTTAAGACACAAAGTATTAATACATAAGGGGATCAGAAGGAGATATTAGGGGTATAGGTCGTTATAGGATAACTGCGATATTTGGCCAAATTATTTGAAGATAATATTATCTTAATCTTAATATATTTATGTCTCAACTTGCTTACACAATGTAATTGAAGTCCACTTGCTACCTGCCATATCCTCCCCATTTTTAATAACGTTCCACCCATTTTTCTAGTGCCTATGCCCAGAGATATACACTATATGAACAAAAGTATTGGGCCACCTGACCAATACACCAATAGGGACTTTTATGACATTGCATTCTAAATACATAGACATTAATATGTAGTTGGTCCCCCCTTTTTGCAGCTATAACGGCTTCCACTCTTCTGGGAAGGCTTTCCACAATATTTTGATTTGGGAATTGTTGCCGGTTCACACAGTAGAGCATTTGTGAGGTTAGGCACTGATGATGGACAAGTAGGCCTGACTCGCAATCTTTTTTACAGTTCATTCTAAAGGTGTTTGGGTTGAGGTCAGGGCTTTGTGTGGCCGGTCAAGTTCTTCCGCACACCAAACTCATTCAACCATGTCTTTATGGACTTTGGTTTGTGCAAAAGTAGACTCCCAAACAGAGAAGCGAGATTCGTTACTTCACTGCTTCAGAGTCCAGTGGCGGGGTGCTTTAACCTCTCGATTCGATGCTTGGTATTGCACTTGGTTATGTTAAATTTGCATGCAGCTGCTTGACCATAGAAACTCATTCAATGAAGCTCCCGATGCACAGTTTTTGTGCTGATATTAATGCCAATGGAAGTTTGAAACTCTTCAATTATGGAATCAGCAGAGCGTTGGCTATTTTTACGCATCATGTACCTCAGCGATCAACTCAGGGATCCCACTCTTTGACTTTACGCGGTCTAATGCTTTGTGTGACCTGTGTCGATGGGTCTGGTCACGGAAGCCTCTATGCCCTCGCGTCCTGAGGGCCATCCTCCTCCCTACAGACTATGGACCCTGTCCTTCAAAGGGTTCCTGTAGGTGGGTACAGGGGGTCCGTTTATAATACTTCACCCCCCCTGGTACAGAGTGCCACGTTTTCCCAGTTACCAGAGACTTTAAAGACTGTGGAGCTCGACAGATTTGGGGTACCTGGATTTTGGGACGGGATTTTACATGTGATGTGATCTGATATCCAGGCGGTTTGGGCCAGAAGTCAGAGAACTGCCTGTGTTTACCATCTTTCCCACAAACTACAATAGCAACCGTCTATTGGGCTGAGGTGGGCCGAGTCCAGTACTGTGCTGTGTACAAAGGAGGGCCTGATTGAGAGTGTTTGGCTGTTACATACTATCGTATGTAAATTAACCCCTTGTACTGTTTAAATACCCGTGTGTTTCACAGCCAGAATAGTGCCCCAGCCACTCGCCCAACTCGTATCCCCATGGTCTTCCTCAGATGCTGGGTAAGGCTACTATGGAGGCCAGACCTATGAAGGGTTTTTTTTTTTTGCAGACGTTTTGGGACTTACCTTCTCCAGGACTGAGGTGAAAATGGAACTTTTCACTCCAGAATTGTGCTCGTGTGATGCCATAATCATATGCAGACTGGGCACCCATTACAAGTTGCAGGTCCCTCTTCTCATCGCCCACATTGCTGACAAACACCTTGATTTCAATATCATCTCCATAAAGCTGGGAATTCTGGGATAGCATATAAAGTATAACGTTATGGTCAGATGGATCATTAGTATCCTCGGGCTGTTGCTGTTCTTTTAGCAGTATCTCCTTGGCTCTTTGTAGCACCTCGTATTCTTCTGCAGAACCTGTTTGAAACACAAGCAAACACATGCTTATTTAAAAGTACCTATTGTACGTTTGGATGTCTTCCCGGCATTGATGTCCTCCCTCCACGTATATCTTTTTTCTGCCCAAGCTCACGTCTAGTTGTTATTGAGTCAGAATTATGCGCCATGAGACTGCACCCAGACAAGCTGAGAATTTTTTGGAAGGACTTCCCATGCCACCCTACATGAGGACACAAATCAACTATAGCTAAAAGATATATTTTACCTTTGCTTAGAAATCATCTTTTAAACCATTAATAAATGCAGCTTTTAGATTTCTTTGTATTGATCCTGGTCTTTACCTTTGTGTTACAAGAAAAGGGTGTTTGTAGGATGGAATAATTTGTTGCCAATCTTAGCAGAAGAAAAAAGATGGCAGCATTCCGAATCATACTTACATACCTTTTGGGTATTTATATTTATGGTAAATGTCCTTTTGTGCGTCACTTCCAATGCTTTTTGTGCAGATGCTATCTCCCACATATCTGGTAGCTCCAAAAGATTTTATGAAATATCCTTGAGAGTTCCGAACCCAGGCCACACAATCTGTGACCACTTTAGAAAAGATGAGACCAACATCGTAATGCCAGCTCACATGCCCTTCTTTGATGGCTCTTACTGGTGCTGGACCATTGCAGCTTAAGACACCTACAACAACAGAAGCAGACCTAAGAGATACTCAGAAACGTGGGTCTGGGAATAATGAACCAATATGGGGCTATAGCAGGGATAATAATATCAATCCAAAAAGATAGAGTCCTCAGTGACATTTATTGCCTACTCAGTGTAAAAAAAAAACAAATATATTCAAGAAAACTCATTCTTGTAGATCTCACCACTGTACTTATGCTGTGCTGTAGCATCGAGGACTTGCCAACCACTGTAATCCTGTGGAAGATCCTTCCTCTTCATCCAGCACTCATTCCACACATGGAAATGCCTGCAAAAATAAAATGTTCATCTATTTTATTTCCAGATTCTTCCATAGAGTACGAAACCTTGAGATTTAACTCACTCTTAATGTGCTCTACAGACATAGAGTCATTTATACTGTGTTTTACGATGCCTGTTCTTGAGGAGAACTTATGTTTCACTTGTGTTCCAGTGGCACATTAATTATGGTCTATTTATTGTTTTTAAAGACCGCCTTAAAAACTTTTTATTAGTGGTGGGTACAGGGCCCTAACTTGGGTTAATATACATTTTGTGCTGGCATTGTCAGAGTTGGATATTGCAAGTTGCTCTGTTAAGTGTGGCATCATTTATGGATGGAACTGGACCTCACTTCAACCCGCTTATTAAATTAATAAAATGAATACATTGTTAATACTTATGTTGATTGTGACATCATGTTCTCAAAATAAATAATTAGAAACAAAAATCTGAAAGATACATCACCAGATACTGTCATTTCTTGATCTATGAATCCGTGCTCCGTTCTCATTGTAATATATGTCCTTCTTTAGGGTCCTATTGGTATCGTAGGCTGAGTTATAATTTGTAACAATCCTTGTAGGAATTCCCAGACATCGAAGCACTGTCCAAAAAAAAAACAAAACCCAACAAACCCAAACAAGTGAAGTATTATCACTCGGTTAATGTTACTCTTACTACAGTAATCCATGCGAGCTTGCGTGTCTTGTTACAATTCAATATGTATATGTAGCCATATCTCTGGCTGAATCCTTGCTATATAGATAGGACAAATAACCCCCTGTGTTGGTTAGATTTCTTCAAGCAGGGCCTTTAATATCAGGTTTGCGGGCTTACCACTGTGGAAGGATGACCACAGTGGGGGTCATGTAACATGACATTGCATGACAGTAGTGTGACAATTCCTATCATGTACTAAAAAAATGAATGTGGAGGATGACTTCTCCATGCTTATATCCAGGTGATCTAAAATATTTGTATTGGGTGGGCCTTTGCAGTAGCAGAAATAGGCCACTTGATTATACTTGCCCTGTCTGTGCCTGTCGCCTGGTAGCTCAGTTTGTGTTCTAGCATGTTTCATAGAGAACCATCTGATTGTGTTGCAGTAGACAATGTAGGACAGCAGACCAAAACATATGTATGTGAACTGAAAACTGTTATTGGAATGCTCTTGTGATTACCTGTACAAAGCACTGCTGCAAACACCCAGTGGTGCCCATAAACAGATCCGTCTTGCGTGTTGAACCACTGTTGCAAGATCGGTAAACTGCTTATCCAGGTGTAGGACGGCTGACCATTTTGGACCATGAATTCCACTCTGTCTTCTTCATCTCTTTTACTGATCTGAGGAAGAATTTCATTATTAGATGTGTGTAACTGACAGTAAAGGCAACTTTATAAACCATTATTAGAGGGTATCTCACCGCATCACTGATGACTTGACTGACATAGATGGGGTCGTTTCTCTGCAAATATTGTTCCTCCGGAGATTCCAGATAATGTTTAGCGCTGTCCATGAACTTGATAGCGATGTCACAGATTTCCTTCTCAAACTGCACCATAAAACAGATAGATCAATGTCATTTTTTGATACAGTGTAAGTGACCTTTTATTGGACCCACACCTAAGACGCTGTACTTACCCAGAGGTCTCTCCTTCAGATGAAACATCTGAGGTCACAAAAGCCTATGTAATTTTACATCTGTTTCTTTGTTAGCTCAATAAAAGGTTTCAGCTTTGACTAAATACTCACTTTCTTCTTGGGCTAATACATCTATGTTAATTTATCTTTTGATACTAAGAACATACCAAGTATAAAATACAAACTTCTACCATACCCAGCTAGAGAAAGGTGCCAACTACAGAAATAGTTGTTGTTGAATGGAATAGAGAAAGACTGCTTTTCTGAGCAGAATGTAAATATCAGTAACAAAAGACTACACTTTTCAAGATAGGCTGCTAGGTCAATGAGTTCTGCATCTCATTTATTTAGTATCTTTCCTTACGTCAATAACATTATTAAAATAATCCAACCGTTATAGTTGCCTGCAGATGCGAGACTCTAAGACTGATAGAAAACATTTTTTTATGTTTGTACAATGGTAGGAAGAAGAAGGATGGCTGGAAAAAGTTTATGTTCTATATTATGCCAATACATTCTACCAAAGAGCTATGACGATTAAACTTACTTGCCCAAAATGCCATGGATGGGGCTGGACACAACTGTCTGTACCAAGGTAGATGATGCCATCCTCATTGAGTATGTACTCCTGTCTCTGAGCTTCATTGTAGAGATACACAGGATCAGCTAGAAGATGAAAGGATGAAATAGAGAGCTGAATAGCGCTAGAGATCTCCTGGCCAGTAATAGGTTTAAGTCTATTGTGTGTTTTCCAACAACTTCTTGAATAGACTTGATTGCAGAAATCTGTATCATTGTGCATTTAAAGGGGGATTGTAGCATCTGAGATACAACCCTAATTTGATCAACCACTGAAAATCACCTGATAGAATCAGGTCGTGACATGGCCCTTAAATATAAAATCTGCTCTGCTGCCAACAGTCCGATGATACCACAGATTCTACACGGGAACTAAGTATGAACAGAACTTTACAGGGTCTTTCAGAGCTTCGACCCTGGAGAAAGGGCCAACCGAAACAAAGTCACCGCTCATGAACATAATGGACAGTGCTGGACGTAATCAGTACCAGAATGGAAATTTGGGACTAGACTGATCATACAGGAAAATTAGTATTTATGTATTTCACATTGCCCACAATCTATAGACATGAACTGGAAAACTATATAGCCCTAATTTGTAAACTGTACCTTTTAGTAACCCATTTCTTGGATGCACGTTGCACGTACCTTCACACCAAGGGTTGAAGAGCAGCATGAATTCTCCCAGTTCTTGTATATATCCACCAGGTAATTTGAGCGTTAGCTTATAATATCCTATGATGGCATTTGCTGGGGTCGTTATTGATATTATCCATAAGTCCTGGTCTTTGTCAATCACTCTGGCGCTCCAAGACTTTCTGTCACCAAGACTTGATATTGGGAACGTGTTCTTTGTACCATTTAGCTTGGATGGGTTGGGTCCTGCAACAAATATAATATTGTGAATAAGACTTAAGGATCATAAAATAAAATGCAGCACTAGGATTTATGAAATAAATCTATACTGCCTCACTGACCTTAGTAAAAGCAAAATCTAAAAACAAGCAGGTGCTTGGGAAACTTTCTTTAAGGATAACTAGTCGGGAGTGTTCTCATCTAATAAAGTAGAGAAAGGTATATACTAAATACAGCAAAGAACTGTATATATTACATATGGGCAAGGTGATGAGCCTCTTCACGTTATTCACATGTATAAATAGTAGGGTATGACCTCAGGTGGGACTGTCCTGGGTGGTATGCTCTCAGGGTAAATGGTTACATTGGCTCTGACCATTCCATTGGGTTATAGTAGCAGTAAGTAGATTCTACAGAAGGTTATTGTGCTATAAGTGCTGAATGCGCACACACTGAATGCCAAACCAGTAGAAGGCAACATTAATAAAAAAATATCTATGTCCCAAAAGCTTACATAACTTTTATATATTTTAATTGTTGGCCCAATAAAAGTGTGTGCATAACATAAACATTTCAGTTTCACCTGTTCTTGTAGTAAGCGTGCATTTTTCCAGCTGCGTCTGCTTCTTTTGATTTTGAAAGCTCAGGGTGATGATGAATTCTTGACCTCGTCTTAGGAAAAGATGAGTCTCTTTGCTTAGGTCACTGGTTCGGTGATCCTTGTTGTTTTGTGAAACTTGAAGGTCACATCTTACAGTCTTGAGTGCTTGAGATCAAATATAAGTTAAAAAACTTTACTAGGTCTAATTTCCATAGAGTTAATGTCTTAAAAAAACCAGTGATTCTGTATAGATGTTAGTATGTACTTTGGCCATGGTAATACATGGTTCATAGATCTGCATGGGAAAACCAGAAATATTTCAAAGAAAACAAACCAAGCAAGCTTTCACGGGATTAGTTCTCTGTGACACTGTTCTCTCCTGTTGTCATCAACCTTGGGAGCTCCAGGATATGACGACATATACCAGTTCTCACTGTTGCTCAGACTATATTTAATCAGAATGCGGTGGGCCACCACCAATGATGCCAGACTCTAGGACATGAAGTCATATCCCTATGCTTGACAACATCATGGTATGAATTGAGTGAAGACTTGCTAGTGGAGGAATTTATGCTGACTGCTGCCTAGAAAGCTATCACGTCAACTCAAGGGACAGCAGACATGGGCTCCTAAAGTAAGCCATGGCCTGGGGTAGCAGTGCCCTTTGCCCTTAATTCATTCATTCATCATTCATTCATACACAAAGTGGTTAGAAAGACTGCAGTGTGAACCAAATCATAATCATCTTCTTGTATGCTTGTGTTTAGTAGGTTCTGGTATAATCAAAAGGCAGTAACATGTTGCATTCTCATACAACATAAATTATATTATTAAATAAAACATCAATATCATCAGGAAAGATATGTTCTTAAATTGCAACTATGCTTCAAATACTTTGATGGTAGCAAATAATGCATTCCCCCCAATTTTTAAAAAGCACTTTAGAATCTGCTTTCCAAAGGTAACTTTTTGCTAAAATAGACAGGGGTGCAGTTGTTGACAGCCGCTCACTGCTCCTGCTGTGAATTATACCCCCCCAAAAAAAAAGATAAATAAAATCACTAGATTTTTGTTTTAGGAAAAAAATAAGTAGTGAAAGAACATCTTTTGGTGGGTAACTGTTTGGCGGAGAGCACCAGTTTGCATCTGCAGCAGATACAACTTGTTCTCTGAAAATTCCAACAAAGAATTATTTATTGATTTACATAGCGCCATCATATTCCCCAGCGTTGAAAGATGAATAAGTGGGACAACAAGTGGTTCATCACATAACAATTTACACTTACAGAAACAATAAGTGAGGAGGACCCTGTTTAAGCAAGCTTACAATTTAGAAGAACGGAACACAACTTGTATGAAACGTTCCAAGGTTATCTTCAATTCCTAAAGGATCCATTTTGTGCATTTTATTAAATCTGCAATAATATGCACATGAAAAAGTATGAATAGATTTTAGTGTATAACTTTTAAATCTATCAGGCTACGGGGTATACCTGATATCACTAAAACGCAACAAAATGCTGTTTTGTAAATTTAGAATACAAGGGGCACATAGAAAGTTGGTGCTTTTTGAATTGCATTTTACATTTTTCAAACCAATAATATTATGATAAAAATTCCAACGTGAACGAGTGTGTAAACAGTGGTCTATATGGGAAATGATTTTTTAGAGTTATTTGCCCACTCACCTTTCACCATGTTTCCTGCACCGAGGGCCAGTGCCTGGCAGTACTAGGCTGGAGTAACTGTCAGGCGATGGCCGCGCTCTCTGTGTATCCCTATCTCTCTCTTGCACTCGGCTATCTGTAACCACACTATGGGCTGTGTGGTTCTGTGTGACTGCCGAGGTGTGGGGTAGAAGGTGTGGCCCCCCTACTACTATTCATGCGTCAGAGGGGAATTCTCTCAAATTCACACTGAGCCTTAGAGATAACAACATACTATATACAGTGTCAAAGTTGTTGTTGAGCAAGTAGAATCCCATTCTGGTAACCACACGTTAGGCGTTTGACTTGTCTCAAATGGCACATTTCTTCTTTAATTCATACCGAGCTGTTTTTGTATTTAAACCAACACTCATAGCTTTTCAATGTTTGTACCAAATGTACAGCATATTTGTAAGTATCACCTCTCTCCACTTTCCTCAGCGGGTGTAGGAAAAGGGTGTTATCATATACAAGAACATTGGTCACAAGGTTTGTGGAAGCTGTTGGTGCCTATGGGCAAAGTATGTCTGCCTAGCCTTGCTTAGCGGCTAGAACTGTATGGTACATGTCCATGGTGCACAAAGGTGAGCAGGTTGGTGGTATAAAGTTATTTTAATATATATATATATAAATATATATATATATATATAATCATGCTTATATTGCTAGAGTGAATTTGGTAAAACCTTAGATCCCATCCTGACTCCTCAGTCTGAACAAAATATAAGCCAGCGGACACCTTCCTGCATCCTTGGATCCATAGGCTCATTCTCCTATACGTGTTCAATGGCCATACATCTACTGCACTTGTCTGGCTTAGCACACTATGTAGGCCTGCAGAGTCAAATGAAAGTTTGGCTTGACCACATCTCGGCCCGTGCAACCTCTGTCGCTATGCCTTTTCGTCTTTTCTGGCAGGAAACAAAGGGGTCAATAACAATAAGAACAAATTCTTACAGAAAATCATTCATTTTGTTGATTCTGTTAGAAAACACGGTATTCATACTTTGCAACATCGATTTATCTTTCGCTGTATAAGTTCCGTAATCGTTAACACACCCACCGCTTATTGCTTGGTCATGGTATACACTTATGTACCTTACAGATAATAGATTCCAAATTGAAAATACCACATTCATGGAGAGGCAGGGAGCTCAGGAATCTTTGAGTTTCATTGAGACATGGATGTATCAGATTCTAGGGGAGTCTCTAGGGAATGAGATTTAGGGAGGCAAAATAACGGTCCATGCATACACAGGCCTATACAGACATTCCCTCACACGCATGTTTCAAATGATTATAATCATACAGACTGTAATGCTGCGTCACACTTACAAGGTTTCCTCCCTTCCACCCTTTAGAAGTGTATCCCACAGCTATTAAACTAGCAATTCCCAGCAACTTGCCTCCCTAAATTAAAAAACAAGTATTGGATCCCTACAGAGTTTTGTCCAAGGTTGGCAGAACCAAGATGAAAATGAAAGTTTTTTTTCTGCCCCTCTCCTCCTTTCGTCAGTGTTGTAATTTTGCTCGTATACAACCACCTAATTTCTTATACTTCCTTGCTTACGACTGCCCAATTGCTTACATATATCTTCAAGTTGCCCTTTAGTGGAAACAAGGCAAGTGCTCCTTTCCGGCATTGCCTACAGAGACCCAGAGTTCTTTAGAACACAGAAAGGCCCATCGGACCATTGTATTGCGCAATATAATAGAAGTTGGAGAAGCATGCATGAAACAGGTGGAGTATTCTCAAAAAGTAGTGCAGCATGGTTGGAAACGGATGGAGCATTAATGGGGACGCGTACTGGCAAAAATGTCCTCTTTGTCTCCTGGAGAACCCAATACTAGGCAAGTGAGATCATGATTGTTAAGCAATAAACTGCTCAGCGAGTAACACAGTAAACATGTTGATCCCAGAGAAGATTAAGTCTTTATTCAAAGTTAATAACATTTAACAGGTCAACAGGCCAGCTCCCCTCCCCCACCAAAAAGGCAGATCTTCAAGATACTCAACTCCAATGTGGCATCTTCAGTCCCCTCAAAACGATATCCATCCACGCATACTGGATTGCGTTTTAAGTAAAAACTATATACCATACACAAAATCAGTGGCACAAATTCACAAAAGATGATCCGGCAATATACTGTAAGGTCCAAGATAATATTGCCCAAAAAGTCACATATTCATCATGAAAACTGTCTGTATATGTTATGAATTACTGAAATAGCGCTGATAATATTAACGTTGATAAAGAAAATTGCTAGCAAATTATAGAGATTTCTTAAAATATCAGGTGCATGGTGGGAAGTACTCTGTTCTAAGCCCAAGAGCCATGCAATGTAAACAAGACATATAGCGACTATAATTAATTTAAGCCCCCATGCATGCTTCAAGAGAAAACCTTCCTAGTTTTATTAGATATTCTGAAAGCCACAACTCTGATATTTAATCCAGCACCACCCATAGCAATGGCGTGCATTACCTAATTATTGGTTATAAAGCAGTAGTTTATATACTTAACACCTGTGTTGCAATTTTTTCCATGACTTCTTAGAAAAACCTAAACACTTATTTTTTAAATCACTTTATTTACAAATCGTAGCACATCACACACTCCTGGTACAAAAAATATTATGCATAAAAAAAAATGTTACTGTTCCTGTGATCCAGCGTAATAACCGGTTAGATCAGGGATCTCCAAACTCGGCCCTCCAGCTGCTGCAGGACTACATCTCCCATACTCCTCAGCCAGCCCCTTAGCTGAAGGAGCATTATGGGAGATGTAGTCCTGCAGCAGCTGGAGGGCCGAGTTTGGAGATCCCTGGGTTAGATAAAGGCCAGAAAGTTTCCTTTTGTGAATGAGCCCTCACCACTAGGATAATGTGCAGCTTAACACACCCAGCTAATGCTAAAAGTTTTGTGTTCCTCCAAGAACTCAAGAAGCCTAGAAGAGCCGTGTTTTATCACACATGTGTCTGCCCAAACAAGTCTACGATCAGGGTTTGACCAGCACGCTTTTGTACCCCTTGATGACGGTGACTTTGTCGCAGCTGAAGGCCACTTGTAGCTGTTTGAACCCTGCTTTGTAGGGAACAATTTGCAGCTCAAGAATTGATTTCTGTCTTGGATTTATGGATCCTATCCTAAAATGAAACAGAAAATGAATATGTCTATGAGGTGGTGAGCAAAGCTTTATCATTATGTCATGGTGGTGTTAGGAGAACACAACCTCAAACCCCAAAAAACAAATTCAACCCTTGACGCTACACCTCCTGAAGTACATTTATAATGAGTGCAGCTTCACACAGATTCAGTACAGTACCCCTTTCAAGATATTGTATATATGCACAGAGTAAAATTACAACTGATAATAGTATATACAGTATAAATCACTATTTTTAATAAAAATACACCCATCTGGCCACCATTCCTAGACCATGGGTTACATACATAGTCTCCTTGGCCAATGCTTAATATAATTCTGTGAATTATCATGGCGGGAGAATCTGTATGTTGTATGTAAATAAATGAAAACATTTGAATAAGCTATTAATATTTAGACGGCAAGCTCCATGAGATGGAGAGGCCTCCTGCTCTATAGTAAGCATAACACTAATGTTCAAATCAACATTATTCTGCCATTTTTTTACATATACCGGTACTTACTGTAATTTCATCTGACTTTTTAGCAAGCCACTGCCCTCAATGACTAGCAGACTGTTATGTATCTCTTCGTTTAGAGGATTGAAGAATGTTAGCTGCACCTTGCACGGTTTGTTTACTGTCGGTGACTCAACGAACTGGGGATAGAAAAGCAGACAAAATCCTCACTCTATAAACCATCGAAAATATTTTCTTGGGCATCTGTTGAAATATTTGCAAAGTAATATGTCTGACTGTTTTGTTGACTGTTCATAACCTGTTATTTCAATTAGTCATTTGTTCTTTCTTCCCCAATTCATGTCTTCTGGAATTTATGTATGTTCTCTGGTCAAAATTCCAGGTGGAGCTATTAGCTCCTGGGCTCCTCTCCTCTTTGGATCTGGACCCCTATGAATATTTTGTAGAATGTTTCCATATAGAAGCACTATACTGTGTGTTCCATCACAAAATATATAGATGGGAGGCCTTGCAACATTTATAATAGGCTGGCACGTTTTAGGCACAGGTGCAGGTGTAGTCAAAGGCCTAGTGATGTAATTGCCCATACTACATTTGGCTTGTAGTATGTAGTATGTAAAACACCCAAAAACACATTAGTTGGCTTAAATCCTGTGATTCACTTTGTAAAGGAGACACATCTACCTTAATAGTTATTTATCAATCCTAGTTTGGAAAAGAAAAAGGAAAGAGGGCCCATTGCTTACAGCCCTCCACTCTCCATCTGCTACCAACCTCTCAGTAAGCTTGACAACAACTCTAATCGCCTTCAGTCAAGGTAGCCGAGCTACACTTAAAAAACATAGTAGTTAACTACCCCAACATTCATGTCAGGATTTCTTTTGACATAACATTTTAGCGTTGAAGGCATCTCCTTACGTTGATGAGAATTTCCGGTACAGCCAGGTTAATATCTTTTTCCACCAACAGCTTCTCCCAGTTTAGATTCTGCTCCCCAACAGCAGTAACTCTGATCAAATTGTTTTCTTCAAGGAATTTTCCATACTGTGCATAGGGGATTTTTAATGCAATCCACTTCTCTGCAAGGCATTAAACAAAGTGTCATAAGATCACAAATACTCCTTCGGACAATACAGATACAGATTCTGTTGACTGTGTTTTATAACGTTTTTTGTTTTAACGATTTTCTTCAGAAAAGGCACCTGTTACACAGAGTTTTAGGTTTCCTGCTCTGATGCATGCTGAAGAAAACATGTGGGTTGCAGGAGAAGACTTTGATGTCCTGCAACCCTCACCAGATGGCCCCTCAAAGGAACCAAGTTGGCAACTTGGCATTACCCTGCTAAAATCAGCCCTGATTCTATAGGTGCCCTGTATTCACTGTATTATTCTCACTCACATATTTTCCCATTTTTATGCATGGTGTAGCCATGAAAAGGACTAGAAAAAAAGTTATGCAATCCCATGTACTGAGATAAGCTCTATTGTTTTGAATCTATAATTGAAACCAAGAGGGTAACTGAAATTACTTCAAATTTATGAAAAATATTAAATCTCACCTTCTCTGGGCCCAAGCTCAATGTACATTGAATGTTTCCAGAACCTATGAGCTGCTGTGCCGTTATGTTTTATCGACTGGGCGCTGAGGCACAACTTTAAGGTCTTGGCAACCGTCACTAAGTTTGCAGCTAGTAACAAGAGACTGATGGTTTGTCCAAGCTGTGGAGACTCTGTTAACTTAAATTTCAAAAGTAATTTGGCGGCACTAAGTGGCGGATTATGTAGTTTATCCATGTCAAAGGTTCCGTTTTCAGAAGACCTGCCATTTTCATGGGAGACTCCATTGGCGGGCAATCTGTTTGTATTGTCGGAATGCATGCTGCCATTGGAACGTAGCACTGGATGTTTACTTTGTAACCTGTACAAAGCTTTCTGGAATATTTTTCTTTCTTCGAGTGTTCCTTCATAAAATAAGAACGATAGAGTTTACAATCCAAATATAGAAAGCAGAGAACAATGTATAGACATCTTAATTGCTAGTGGTTTCCCAACTATTTACAAACATCTACTATTCATAAAATGCCTGTCTGTAGCTTTATCCACTAATCAAGTACAACTGGTTCCAGTGGTTATTTCCTAAAACGGCATATCTGTTCCTTGCTTGTTATGTTTTGCAACAACATTTCTGATTCTGACATCATTTTTCGATGCCCCAAGTCAAATTGCTGCTTGATATTTTCTCAAAGATGGACACTAAAGAGCTACCGTATATTGCATTCTGGGTTCTCACAATTTACACTTTGAAGGATTAACATAAAAAAATATAATAACTATATGTTAGAATTGTATTGTGCTTATCTTATTAACACACACTATTCAGACACACCCTCTGAACTATAAAAACCTCAATGAGAAGAACAAAATATGGCGTTCGGTTCTGAGAAGTCATTGAAGTGATCTGTTAGAAAAAAGGTGGAACTTTAAAGATGAGAGAATATTGAGAGAATATTCACCTAGTAAATTTACTAGTTAAATGTTGTATTATCTACAAGCAAGCGGGTAGTAAC
>VKOC01004035.1:0-41103 GCA_009364415.1 Spea multiplicata
AGAGTGGCAAGCCCTGGGGGCATATGTGCATAACTGGGGGGGCAGAGTGGCAAATAAAATGAAATAAAAATAAGGAATGTATTTTTCGCAATCATAGTTTTGATTCAATCACATTTTGGTGGGTCGTCTATATAATCAAGCAAATACGGAATTTGCTGTAGAGATGTACAGTACATGTCCAGGGAACTCAGACATTTTTTTGAGCGGACTTATACATTTATATTGGATGTTGTCTACAGCAGCCCAGGTATGATGTCATCCAGTCAAAAATAATAAAGACGCCAGACACTGGGCGCAAGCTTATATATATTATATATATATATATATATATACCCTGCCTCCCGGTAGACTCCTTGTTGCTGCTAAACCAGCATATACTTCTTGGATAAAGGCGGCGAGGCCTAAAGGAACAGGGCCATCAGGGGCCAGGGCCACTGTGTATCTATACCACTGTGTATGGGGTATAACCCATATGTGTATTAAACTATACGGTCTGAGAAATGTGTAATATTTTTTTGTTGTTTAGGCCAGGTTAGGTTAAAATGCAATTCAAATGTGAAATCCTATAAAATAAAGTGTATTTCGGTTTAGCATGCCGCGCTGCTTTACTATATTGAATTATAGCCATGTTTTTGATATTTTTTCCTCCGCTGTATAAGCCAAAGAGTAACTTGAAGTTTTGTATTGAGGGTGATATCGTTTATTAGGCCCACCATAAAAAAAATAAAGCAAAGTTGCCTCGGAAGTCATTAATATCTGAAGGAGAGCTCAAAGGTATTGAAAGCTTATGTAACGACATCTTTTTCTGTGTTGGTCCAATAAAGGGCGTAGATACAGAAGTGAGGACATAGGCAGAAATTGGGTAGGGGGAGGAAAGGGTGGGATAATTTCAATATGGGGATGGTCCAATAGCCACATCCACCTGAGGGGCACACAATTATTCTACTCTAGTTGCCCTAGGTGAATTCCTCTTTTGAAGATTAACGCCTATCCATGAAACGTTCTTGTACTTGCAGATTCTATAATACTTGGCTGGCTTTGTTTCCTGGCTTGGAAGTTGCCCACCATCCCCAGGACCATATGTAAACATGTGATGAAAGAAGAATTAACATGATTTGTGACCTTGGATCAGGCTCACATTAGAATGTTCTAGCCTTCGAAACTTACACTAGGTGTTTATGTTCACTTTTGGTGGTAGCCATTGTGACAGGGCCAGGGTAGCTGGCTCATATGTTCATGTTAAGTTTAGCCAGGTCATGGAGCGCTTTTGTGAGATTTGTGACGGGATGTGTGTGATGGGATTGGGTTCAGTGCACATTGAATTGAGGTTATATATAAGTTCTGTGTGTTTGTAGTAAAGGAGTTCTTTTTTTACTACGAATGGTGGTCTGACTGATCCTTGGATAGCAGGAGCTCCGTATGAAGGAGTGACTGGTGATTCTTCAGCCCTCAAACAGGGGTACCCAGCCTTGGGTACGGTGACCCTGTAAGAGCCATGCAATCACTTTATCAGTAAGAGATATTTTATATGAAACAGCTTTATATTATTATGTGATTGAAGTTTCCATTAATTAAATGTCATCCCATCCATCGCTCTCTGTGGTTTTCTGCACATTAAGAACCTTATAAGTTGATTGCATCCACCAAAATGTGGAGATGAACATACAATTTTCTAAATCCTCACAAGAATGTACATTCTCATGGATATATCAGTGTATGTTCATTTGGATTGTTTCTGGTCTCCTTGTGGTATATAAGCCATCTTATAAGGGATCTTACTCCATCTAGTGTTTTACCAGCCACATTAAACATCTGCGGAATCCTCCTATATGCCTTTTCCTATTTTCCCTCCGCAGCATCTTGCTTGCAGAAGATGTGCTCAGCACCTGCACCTAGATGGTTGACTAACCACTTGTCCACCCCAGTCCTAATGAGACCACCGTGCACATACACAGAAAGTGCCCTCGTTTCACCAATGGTTGGCTATTCAGTATATGTTGAACTAATATCAAGTTGTCAATTTGTGGCCATGATAAAGAGTTGGCTTAAATTAATAGGCTTGCAGAACTCAACTTGACTGCCAAGTTAGAGTCCAAGCACTCAAGTGATGTCTTCTCCAAAACATAGGAAGCTGGGTCAGCAACTTAAAATAAGAGCCAACAAATCGAGATTTGATAACGTAATGTGCAATTTTACTGTCAGATCTGATCTTATCCCATAGAACTTGTGGATTTTCCTCTTCATTGTAACTGAATACATTTAGGACCATCTCCCCCCTTTTTTTATTTCGTAATTGTTATTGTAATAATGCTAAATAAGAACCACTACCCACATAATATTATTTCTTTTATATAAATGTTAAAGCATTGCATTGTATCAATTGTAATAATATACTTGTACCCTTCAAAGTTTTACAAACATTCTTTCACCTCAACACTGGCATTTCTGACTGAAGATGGCACCAAGGACACAAGATTGTCCGAGGGTAAAAGGTAACATAGGGACATGAGGCACAGGGGTGGCATCATTTGGCAAGGGATATCTTGTTTTGTATCCTTATGACCCCTAGATCCTTGAGATCTGAAGAACCAATGTATACATTTATATTCTATTTATAGCTGTGCTGACACTGGCAGTGCCTTTACCACCATCTACAGATGGTCAGCGGCTGGCATCTAAGCTGTTGTTGACTACAAGGCCACAATTTCAAGCCAATGAGATGGTGACATCAACAACAATAGCATTTTCAAGATTCTTTTGCCGTATTCTACTCTAATTATAAGAACTGTGGGGAATATTAATGTCATTTACAATATTTGGATGTTATTTCATAAATCTGATTTCCCGTGGAGACAAAGCAGTTCAATAATGTCTGTATTTAAATGTCGGAACAATTACATAAAATGCTTCACAGAGTGACATTTTATTTTAGAATAAGTTCGTTAACATCAGACAACTTCAAATGGAAGTGCATGAGAGCAGAGAAAAGTGTACCAAATACACAACATGGGTTTTTGTCGAAGCTGGAGAGGTTTCTAGAGGGTAAACTATGTTATACCAGAGAATGAATATTCAGGATTCATTTCAGGATTTTAGCTATTATTTCCTGTGATCTACCTCAAGATCTTAGAAACTATGGAAAATGTAAGATATTACACGATCAATCAAGGGCAAATACTATCATCCTCATGTCCAAGGAGCGGTAAATCATTGCATTCCTCCCACCCTCACAGTTGCCTGCAAAGTAACTAAATTCGAAACCAAGTTGAAAGCCACAAGGTCCATCTCCTTTACCATGCTTGAGGTGCCCCTGTGTACCATCGCATATCCTGCACTCAGTGCCAGTTTTGGATGAGTAGAATGATCCTGGCTGGCATGAAGAGAAGTAAATCCAGACGTAAGCCCATTTATCAGTGAAAAGTACTTTGGGAAAACAAGAGGTAGCTGGCCGATCTTTGTTCATCTGCGCAATATACTTGAGAATTAACAGTAACAGGAAGAGATAAACGTAGATGGTAGATGCAATCAGGACTCTGCATCTTCAAACCGAGGAAAGTATCCGTGATAAGAGTGGGCAGTGCCAGCTTTTTTTGGCAGTTAATACATTTACTAATCTTGTAGATAAGATATGTTTCAGGGTGTGAGAATGCATGCGCTGCGATGGTTCTATTATCGCTGACACTATGTATTCTATGTGTTGTATGAGTTTGTTTTTGTTTTTTTTATTTATGTAGCAGGAGTCAGTCTGTCTTTTAAATTTAAATGTTTGTAAAAAAATAAAAAAAAATAAAAAAACATTTTGTGAATGTATCGGTATTTCATGTAGAGAGTCTCACTACTAAAAAGTTCAGTTTAGATGAAGGTTCCATCTATAATTTCAGGTTCTGACCTGGGAATTCTGGGGCTTGGTATGAAACGGTTTAAGGGAAGAACACTGTAAATAAAAGAGATATAAAGATACAATTCGATTCAAATAGTCAAAATCTGGTCAAGACATCAGCTTGGTCATTAGTGAGGTCAACAGGCCAGTCGCACCAAACTTGAGACTAAGGGCAGCTTGGAAAGGGAGGCCGTCTTTCTTAAAGAAGGACGCTTGAGACAGATATATTTTCCATTCTGATCTATCTCCATACAGTCAGTAACAATAACCTGATCTGTACATGGGAGATACAGTTGCTGGTGAAAGGGGTGTGAGGTTCAACTGATCAGTGCCAGGCTTGGGACAACCAGGCAGCAATGACACTTTAAGACCAGCAGCCCCCTAATGTCATTGTGGGTCCAGCAGCTGGATTTGACAGGCTGCATGTTAAGTTTTTACGCGCATGTAGTGTGCGGTTGGGCATCCCCAGCCAGGGGCCACACACTGGCTGAGTGTCGGCCTGTCGGGCAATGTTTAGGTCCTGAGAGAGACACGGCACAGTTAAACTTTGGAATAAAGGTCACTGTAACACTTTAGCAGCTTTAGCAGTGTGTTGTGTTACTTGTGTGTTCTTTATTTGCATGCAGTGCCAAGGATGGAACTAATTTAAAACTTGCTTCTGGGGATCCATACACTTTTTTGGAATTCTCAGGTTGAGTGTGATTGTAGCAGGAGTTTTGCCATTTGTCACTTTTATATGTTATGTTTCAGTTTTGTTTGCTTATTTTGTTACCCTTCCTTAGCTCTTTATCCTAGTGCATAACTACATTTCCCATAATGCACTCAGACTTGGTTTCTTATCAGTATATGCAGGCTCCAGGAAGGGAGTCAATGTGTGTGTGCGTGAATGTTGGTGGAATTTAATTTGTGACTGTTTGTGAGTTAGTTTCATTTTTCTCTCGTCATGTGTATCTCGTCAATTTGCGTTTACATGTATGAGTTTTTCATGTGAGTACACAGACACATGACAGTGGAGGAGACATCATGGGACAGAAGCTTTGGGTCCGTGTGTCCAAGTGTCAGCTCCTAATCATCTGCCTCTTCATGATGGTAACTATTTTTTTCTTTCTCAGTTACATTTTTTGAAAATGCCAGGTAGGGGATACAGTGACCCCTTCCTATAGCCTTTACATTTTGGCCACTTAACCCTTAATTTCCAAGTCCTGGACCTCCATGCTCATTTGATTTGTATATGTAATTGTATTGTATATACATATAGATATAGACAGGACCGTCTCAGACTATTGGTTTGTTAAATTAAATAACTAATTTAATTGTGTTTATTGTATTTAGGCTGTGTCGCTTATAATTTGGTAGTCCAAATTTGCCATTTTGCTTGTTATTTATTGAGATATATACTTGGTGATTAACATTCATTTTATAGGGGCGACATGTAATTGAGTTTTGAATTCTTTGTTTGCCCCAGCTCCTGGCACTTGCCGGCTGCTTTATGACTGCCATAACTGGGTCAGGGAGTCATTTCGCTATCCTGACCAAGTGCGCCCCTGCTGAGAACCCACTCAGAGGAGTTCATCTTGCAAGTAAGTACATGAAAATATGTTGGAGCATCAAGCCTTTGAGTCCATGGTATATACAACCCCCTTATTTGATATGGGAAGAAGCCTTGGTCAAGGATGTGGTGCTAACTGTGTATATTGAATAGACAGTATGTGATACCCTGAGCATCTGGGGCAAGTACACAGCTGTGCCAAGTATCGTTATATAATGCAGACTACTGTTGTATTGTTGATTCAGTATCCTATATTAATTTGTCCATGCATCTATAAATTTAGCACATCATTATAATGATGATATGTTAAGTGCAAATGACAACAGTACATCAGCCCCAAAGAAACTGTGCTACCATCAGAACCCCACAATATTATAAAATAACTTGTTACACTTCAGTATGTAACATTACTATTACAGTCGCATATACTGTATATTTAAAATGTATGCATCAAATAGGATAAGAAGGTTTATTTAGATGTGTTCTCAATTCCCTGTGTCTGTCTTCTCCTTCTCAGTGGTGGTGTATGGTGGAAGCACCTGTTCTTTTCTCTTCCTCAGCATTCTACTCAGTTCCCTCTCTGTTCTACGAGAGTCACAGCGTTTGATGGCAATGGTAAGTACTGTGACTAGAGCTCTGCTTGGGAAATCTGGTTTCATGTTTGCAGATTTTTTTACCTTCACTTCAGTGGGGACAACAGTATATAGGGGGGCACCTAAGATACCACAGTCAAAACTGTGGGGACACTAATAAGTCCCACCACTAAATTATGCTATTGTGTAATGATGCCTTTTTTATTGGATTAACATAATACTTAAAAGACAAGCTTAACAAGTTCACCTCTCTTCCTCAGGTATTGATTCAGACCTAAGAAAGAGAGGAAAACTCTCAAAAGCTTTTATTTATAGTTTACAAATAAGTACAGAGACAGAGCGACATGCTCTTACACTGCCCGTTTGTTGTGAGCAGAGCCGTAGCTGGCTTCTTTTGCTCCCGAGGCAAAGGAATATTGTGCCCCTCAGCTATTTTTTACAGAAGTTATTTTATTGACACTGCGCTTACACACTGCCTTTACACATACCTGCCCATAAACACACATATACACATACACTGCCCTTACACACACCTACCCATAAACACACATATACACATACACATAAACTGCCCTTACACATGACTGCCCTTTACACGCTGTCTTTACAAATACCTGCCCATAAACACACATATACAACCTACCACTGCCCTTACAACATTACGCCCATAAACACACATATACACATACACCTAGCCTATTACACACAGCTGCCCCTTACCAATGCCGCCTACACAATACCTGCCCATAAACACACATATACACATTAACAAGGACTGGTTAAGGTTTGAGACTTTAGATTAGAAACAAACGGGCAGACTAGACAGACTAAATGGTTCTTCTCTGCTGTCAGATTCTAATTTTCAATGTTAATTAAGCAAACCTTACTTATAGAACTGATGATCTCACAGTGCATTCTGGACAGTGTTCATGGCCTACAATGTTAATTAACCATTAGTTAAACAGCCTTCAGATTCTACACTTTGCTATGTAGTACAGCATATGTAATACTCCGCTGACTTGACAACTCTAATTATAAAGATGATGCATCCAAGGAGCTAATCAGATTTAAATGTCTTTACCTGTTAACCTGCATTGACAGCAGTACAGGGAGTTAAAGCCTTTTGGATCATCTAGATTCTCAGGGCTCTGACTTTTCCATTCATGAAAAATACATTGAATTCTCTAATGATTTTCCAGGCACTAAGTACTTTGTATGTGTAATATCTTTGGAAAAGGAGATTGCACCTCCAACCACAAAGGAGACTTAATGCACATATCCTCAATCTCTGGTGTATGAGAGGAAAAGAAGGTTGTTGGCTCCAGTGTGCTCTGCTATATTATGTATAAATGGAATGAAACGAGAAACTAGATTGTTCCATTGTTTATAACGCTGTCATGTTTGGGTTACAATAAGCAGTCCCTTCCAGAACTTTGTGTATGCGTTCTGTCCTCTCCTAAACCCAGAGTGCATTACAAGCAGTGGCAGGAAAGTGTATGGATCTGCAATAATAGTCTATATACATTAATGCAAGGTAGAAAAGAATATGTAACAAGCTGCACGATTGGCGCCTGACATCATGCGCTTATTCACTGAATCATTTTCCTTTTTTAACACTTAAAATCATTGGAAGATCAATAGGAGAATTTCCCCTCTACTGCATCCTCTGGTGTATTGTGTTAGTGTCACACTCCCTATTCATGTAACATTCACTCTAACCACTAGATGTCAGTATTATTCACAAAAAACTAACACCTTGGAGGGTCTCACAGCACATTGAAAGGTATTGAAATGTGTTTTATTTACATATGGAAGTAACCCAATCTATCAATGTGCTTTCACGCTTTGTTATTAAGTATCACTGTTTGCCCCGCAGACCTTTCTTGTGTTTGGTTGCCTGTTCTGTGCTCTGATGGCCGGAGTCACTTGGACACATGAATCTCAGGAAGAGGTAACAAATGTAGCATTAAATATGTTGTGTGTGAACTAAGTAAGGGTTGATGTCAGATATAAGTATTCTAACTTACCATCATATGTAGGCTTCTGAAATTTCCTTGAAACATAGGTTGTCGACCCAGAAAACCGAATTTGATTTTTTGTGACTTGTACCACCTGCAGACTCATGGCATTTAACCTAGAAAAATGGGAAATGTATTGCATGGTGGCTGGCATGGTGAATGTTGCAGGAGAGGGTCTGTTCTTATCACGCACGCACCAAGCGCTCCAACTGATTTCAGTGGGAACATTTTCCTGGCACTGATTGACTGCTTTAATAGCCAATCAGTGGCAAGAATCATTGAACCGTGGAGGAGAAGGGCAGCCCACCTCTAGCTCAAGTTAGGGCTTAATTTCATTTGCTTATTTTGTTTGTTATAAAGAATACCAGAGAATCAGAGAATTGAATATAATACAATGACAAAAGACCTGTGGATCCTCCAAACCTAATGTTCAAAAAATAGAGCTCTTGTACATGCTCAAAATCAACAGAAAATATATTAATTTAATGTGAGACCATGTAACACTATTAAAACTAATTCTGCAATTATTTTTCGATTTATTATGTATATAGGGAATTAAGTGGAGATTATCAATGGGTTTTGGTTCAGCCAAAAGGAAGGGGTATGTCGACCTGGCCAACCAGGTCGGGTAGGAGCCCAGTTGCAGGGGATACCAGGGGCTTTGTCTGTATCCCTTGATGCACCATAACTGGTAGGTACAGACAGGCACACAACAGATGGAAAAGCAGGACTGGAATTCGAAGAATAAAGGGGAACTGTAGCGAGGACAGGGGAACTGTAGTGAGGACAGGGGAACTGTAGTGAGGACAGGGGGACATGGCTTGGAAGCCCTCAGGCAGGGCGCATGGCTTGGAAAAAGGCTGGACAGGTAGGTAAGTCTGGGACATGTCTGGGTCTGGTACACAAATCTGGATCATGAACGTAGCCAAGGTCATACACAGGAGATCCGAATGAAGTACACAGAGCTTTAGCTGCAAGCAGACTAACAGGAACCCAAGCCAAACAATGCAAAGGCCCAGTCTGAAGGGCAGAGCAGGGCACTGCTAAACTCAGGTAACGTGGCTCAGCTGTCCCAAGTGATTAGAAAGAGGTGCTCCTGAGAGGGAAGGGTTGCCTAGGCTGGCAGGATGGAACCTTGACAGGGTGCCATGGGTTGCTCTCATGATAGGACCACTTTTCAAACTTTGCATCAAAATGACCTTTTATAAATAACTCCCAGTGTTACCCACATTTAGTTGTGAGACGAACAGCAAGATTATTTACATTGTTTAAGTAAATCAGTTTGGTCTAAATATCCCCTTTTTCAGAAAAGACTGTTTGTATATTTGTGAACGCATGTGTACGTACTGCCTATTCTATGCTGACCGTCCCTGTATCGATTGCAGTAACTAAGGGGTGATAAATAATATCCCTTCTCTGCGGCTGAAGTCCTCTGATTAATCACATTCTGCAGTATGAAGGGAAGGGAGGGAGGCAGCAAGTGGGTGAAAACCAGAACATTTCATCAGAGGGCTATACTGAGGAGATGGATTAAACAAAGTCGTCCAAATGTTTTTTAATATCGGCCAGACTCTCCTATTTATTCAAAGGTTCCTACAACCTAGTATGAGCTTCCACTCCAAATAATGCATATCGTCTGGCATAGCATGGTGGAAGTAGATCTGTGTATCTCCGATTCTAGAACACCATGATTGCCACCTTGCCCTTTTTACACCTATACATAAAAATGCCACGGGCTGCTGACGTGCCCGTGTACAATGCATATAATCTCCAAAAAGAATGACTTAGTCAAGGAAGGGATGTCCATGGTTAGTTAATTGATCCCCCGTGTGTCTATATACGTCTATGTTGACTGCACATTGTATGTAAAATGTATGTGTCCCTTACAGAAATAACAGCCCGACACGAAACAATTTAAATTCCACACACGCCAGTTTCCAGGTCCAGTGTGACAGCGCTCGGCATCTCTGCAGCAGAATTATAGGACCAGACATTTTCCACAGATTTTTCATTCTACGTACACTAGTTTACTGAGCAGGGATAGGAGACGTGAGAAGAAGACGTTGAGCGCGCTATATATTTTATCTATAGATCGCTGGCATGTTCCGTAATTACATAAGGGGAGAGCGAAAATTAACATTATTATATATTATAATTATATTATATATTGATAATAAGACATACCAATAAAAATAGAGAAGGCCCTACGCCTGTGAGCTTGCACTCTATTAGACAGACAGCAGAAATTTAAGTGCTTTAACAGTTTTAGAAACACATTATTATTTATCATTATTTTCACGAGTTGGAGAATCACAATTACATAAACTATGCTTCCATAAATTAAGTTGCATTATAAAATGCAAAAAAAGAGCAAAAATGTATACAGGATGCACATTGAAAATGTAATTTGAATCTTTTGTGTTTTGCTAAAACCGATTGAGGCAGCCATCTCCAATTAAACTGAAGCACTACAGTTTTAAAGTGGAACGGTCAATCAGATAATCTAGGCATGAAAATGTGTTATTGCTTGTGTTTTTACTATTTTTATTTAGATTTCATTTTTAAATTATTTAGATTTTTAGCTTCCAGCTCTGAGGTCACCTTTGCTTCCACCAGAGGCATAGCCAAGTCATTTATTGCAAATTTTCCTCCATTTCCCATAATCCCACAGTAAAGAGGCCAAGTAAGATGTTCACATACTTTGGGGGCTGTAAATGGATTGTTTTAAAAGACTAAGCATGCACCCCTCCTGTTTAACTGGGTTATGATGGTTAAGCACCACTTAAAAACATGTAATGAACCGGCCAGATGGCTGCTCTCTCTCTCTCAAACACACAATAGAGGTTTAATGGGTACGTTTTAGATCAATATTTAGTAAGGATTGGAACGTGACCATTCCCTTTAAATGATCAGTTATGGAAAAGAATGTATGCCAAATATGCAACCGTAACCTATTTATTAAGGCAGAATTGGCCCAAGCCAGGTGCTAAGTGCTAAATCTGTAGCAGTTGACAGGCACATTGATGAGGTTTGTATGGAATTCTCCTGCTGATCATGATCTATGCAGAATGAAAGCCATGGAGAAGGTCTATGGGAAGTCAAAAGTCATTTTCCAAATGGAAAAGGCAGGAACCTCAACAGTAATCCAGACTGATGGCACAAACTGCTTAACCTGCCCAAGTTGCTCAATTAAGTTTAGTAGTCTTTAAGGAAGACCATTTGCTACATAATTATAAATGCCCCTTGGACCATCAAAAGTCCTTGTTGTTTCACTAGTGACTGCTGAATATTAATACATATCCATCTACTTCTTCAGGTAGAATCTTTGTTCCTAGATGTCTATGATGGTCTGTATGACCAGGTTCTCCAAGAATCTCATGAAGGTAGGAGAGAAGATCTACTGAGCATACATGAAAATGTGAGTAATGGTGACACAGACATTTTGTTGCGGAGTGATTAGTGATCTGCAGGTCTAGTTTTGTGTATATAATCTCACTAATTGCTCTATTCCAGTTCCACTGCTGTGGGAAGATTGGAAGTTGGAACCAGGGAGTCCTCCAGGCACGACACATGTGCGAGTCCATGACAGAGACATTGGTAAGTTTAGGAAAAGTCTTATTGTAAGTCAGGCCGCTATACTTTATATATATTGTAAGCAGTGCCGCTATACTCATTTGCTAAAGAAAGCAAAAGATGCCATATTCTCTATAAGGTTATTTGCTTAACACACAGTACAACAAATGTTTAGTCTATGTGGAAGAGCACCTTTAAAGTTAGGTTTAGGAGGAAACATCCTCTGAGCTTATCCACGTTACAGACGGTGAGAGGTAAAACTTGCGCAGATCTGGTATAAGCTTCCATAGTGAATATTCAGTAAGCGAGTCTAATGTTTTGGCCCAATTTCCTTCCCTCCGATTCTCCTACAGGACTGTGTGTTGGTTATCTCCGCTGCAATAAACAGTCACTGGCAATGGATAACAAACATTCTGCTGCTAACCTTGGGATTCACAGTAAGTGACACACTTAATGTCCTTGATAAACCGACTTTTCCATGATGAAGATGTGATCGGGACTGGGAATAACACCCAGACACCAGCCCACCCATCCTAATGTAAGTAGGATATTAGTGATGATGGCTTTACAGAAGCACTGCGCAATGGCAAGCAGTTACTAGCAATGGTGTTCATGCGCAGTCTGCTAAAAGAATGCAGACAGGTTCCAGGAAATGCTTTACAATTTCCTACGCCGGCTGGCCAAGAATTCCATGTAATGGTCACCAAGGGATCATGGAAGATGAATGAAAATCGTAAAAGTCCTAGCTATGTCTTCAGCAGGGGCAGGTGTGATGGTAAAGATAGAAAAACTGAATAATTTAAAAGCAGAAAGTAAAAAAAGAAATAATAACAAAAAGGTTTATGGTGGTCTTCAGGGGTGGATTCAGTTGGTTCGTATGGCACACAAGGTTAAAGTTCACAAACTTGTTTAGTATAGCATTAATATATGCGTTCTGATTTCAGAAAGTCTTGATCATTGTCAGGGCAACTAATGAGCCTACTATATTTGGACATATTACTGACCTTGTCAGATTTTTGGTAGGAGAAAGATAATCAGGGGCTTTTTGGAAGGATAATTGCAGTGCAGAATATTCTATTGCTTTCTAAATAAATAATATTGAAGAGAGTATCTCTGTAATACAGCATTTGAAAGCTGTAAAGTAGGTGTGTTGAACGCTGATATAAAGAGTATTTTAAAGGTTTAAAAGTTAACACATGTACACAACTTGTGACTTCATATAAGAACCCATCTGATATAAAGACTTAACCCATAATCAGTCCTCAGTCTTAGATTCAGGATAGTCATACATCTATCTAATGCATGTTTAGAACGTTCTATCTATGTCAAGGAAGCCCCTGGCTTAGTTGATCGCAGGGCAGCTATGGCAGCCTTTTATGTACAGAACTGTGGGGTGGAACAATTCCATACAAACTTATGTGTCGCGCTATCCTCAGCTACCCTGTTTTCCTGATTTCTTTTATTTTTGTTTGTTTCAAATAGTTTTTATTACAGTTTTATAAAATACAAAACAAAAGTAAATGTAAATACATCAAACATATATGAGATCATCAAAAATTAAAGCAAATACAATATACATTGTACAATATAAATCGTACTGAAACCATAAAATTGGGAAACAGTGATGACAACAATTATTATGTAGACAAGGAAAAAAAAACAAGGGGGAAAAAATGGAAATGTAAAAAAATTAGAGGAGAAAAAACAAAAAATAAAAATTCAACAATCCGGAAGTCTTTGCTTTAATCAAAGTTATCTCGCTATATAAAGGAAATACATATCAATGAAAAATCAATTAAGGAGAAGCGTGCAGAAAAGTAAAAAAAATAATAATAATCTAAAGGAACTAAAGACTAAAGTGATAATTTCCTTCTAATTCTATATGGAGAAGTGTTTTATAAGTGTACAGTGCTGGCAGTGGATTCATAAATGAGGTTTATTTGCTTCTAACACTGTAGACATAGAAAATTATCATTTACAGTAATAACTTTAATTTATGAATTGTAGGTGTTATAATCACAGTTTCAAATGATTGTTCATTACTCTTAAGTAGATTATTTAAGGCAAATCTCATAAACATAACAGGTTGAGGGTCAGGAAAAGATTTGACATATTTGGGAAGAATTTAGGAGTCAGATTCATTTGCTAGGAGCCAGCTCTGGGCAAAAGATGTCAAAAGTCTGAGTGTTATCAAAAAGAATGAACTAAATGTAAAAATTAGATAGAACTGCATTTTGAATAGATGTACTACTTCTAATCAGTTGTGTGATGTCTTTTGCAGGTTTATGGGATGATCCTTTCCTCCTTCCTTTGTTTCAGTTTCCAGAGAGCTACAAGTTGGGATCGCAGAGGCAAATACAACCTGAAAGATGCTATGAACTGGCCCCAGGGCCAAACTGCAGATACCCCTTTAACTCAACTGCTTCCCTCACAACATGCCAAGTGAAGCCTAGCTTCCAAAAAACACCACCTTAGTATAGAAATTAAAGGAGAATCATTGACCTGTTATAAATTACACCAGTGACCCTGGAAGCATTTGGCTCAACACAGTCCTATGGGCGTTGTAGGTCAAGAAATGAAAAGTGAGCTATCCTGCATTAAAATGTCTTACAATAAGGAAATGTACTGGATGTGATCACGAGACATAGGATTTGGGGCATATAAACTGCAATAAGCTGCTTCCTTAGGCTTGGAAGCCCATTAGTTTTACTGTAGTCTTCTTTTTAAGCAATAGCAACACACCATATTTTATTATTATTATTTACAAAATGGTATATCAATAAAATGACTTACAAATGTTCAGCTGCAGTCGGTGGACTAAGGATTTTACCTACCCTTTGAGGAATCTCCTGCCTCAAAAACGCAGGTGCAGTTGAGCAAGACCTGGTAGCGATCAGTAGGAAAGGTCATAGTTGTGACTACAGAGCTGACCTCTGGTGGAACTCATTTGATGGCATGTTCCTTGTGGTTCAACCAACAGAATCCCATTTTACGGGACCATGCCAAGTTGGACCCAGGTTAGAAGTATTTAATACATAAGGGACAAGTTTTTCAATTCTTCAGCATTTTTCTATTAAACATGTTTAACTTCTCAAAATAGAGAGTTGTTTGTAATGTATTTTTTTGGGAGTGGAATGTGTGAAATGACAGATAATCAAATGCGCTTCCTAAATCAAAGGATCAAATGTACGGTGCTAGACACACAACGGGAAAATATTTTTTCACACCTAGGTTTTGACAACAGTGGTAATTCGCTGGCAAATTCGCTGGTTTGGATGCATTCTGGGAATTCAATATTTGTGAAGTTCCTTCAAGATTCCGCGAGTTAGATCCCCATTGATTGAGCAATGCAAGCATTGGGAGTTTTCTGCAAGTTGCAGTTTTCCATTGATGAGAATTTGAGCTTTTTGACTTGTTAGTGAATAGTCAGTGATAATTTAATCTCCATATTTGGTCCCTACAGAGTAGATCCATGATACCAGACGATCTGACCGCTAACTTCACACTCAGTTGCTTCAAAATGGTAATTTGCATTCTGTGCCATACAGTATCAGTGAAGGGGAGCCTATAGGGCTGGATTACTGATAGATCAGTCCAGACCTTCACTTACAACAACACTGTGCATCATGCAGTTTAAATCTAGGATCACCTGGTATGTCTTTCTCTTAAGCCTTGGGATAAGGTACCACTACATTCTAGATTTGAGTCTATATATCATTCATTAATTAGTTTTCCATGTTCCAAATCCAGACATGAGCTTAACCATAGCATGGGCCAGACTTGTCCACCAGAAATCAGGGTCCTCAATAACAAATGCCATTTAATTAAATATTCCCTGAGCTTGTATTGAGACTAATACACAAGGATTCCAAATGTCACATAACAACAAGCATCAATGCTCTTATCATTTAAATGTTTAATTTTACATTTTCAGTAAAGTTAGTGAAACTTCATTAACCCCAATGACAAAAATAAGTTTAATTTTACTTTTTCTAATGGGGTTTTTCAATGCCAGGGGAGTTATTATCTTCCAAAAGTACAGTAGGTTTCTGCTAAACTCTAGTGATATATGTAACCAGCTGTTTCCTTTATGATGTCTTGTATCTTCAAGTGGCTGTTCTGTTAGATATGGGAGTAGCTTGTGCCGTTACCCATTGATAACTTTTAATTACAGTAAAAGCCTTCAAAGGTTAAGCGGTCACAGATAGGAGATTCCTGTCCCTGGTATTTCCCCTCTGGGGCAGTCAACAGTGTATCTAGCACTTCACAGATGGACAATGTTGTGTGATGTCTTGTTATTGCTAGAATTGCCTGTTATCACATTATGTCTAGTTAGCATTGAAGTATCGGCAAAGGTTATGTTACAATGAGGTATAAAAATACAGCCAATAATTCTTCTTTATTTATGGTTCCTTGGGAGGTTTTTATGAGACTGTATGGTGATTTGATGCATTCCTGGGCCAGCTGAAGATCATTTGTGAATCTCTAGTGGCCCCGCTGAATCACACTCTATTTTGAGTGATCTTTTCCTATTTAAAAATATGATATTTTAAGGTCTGCATGAGTGGACTGGCCACCCCAAGTAAACTTAAAAGGTTTTTCCATAATATTGTGTTTTCTTATAGCTGCACATTGTTGCATGTACTTCTCCTCTCGGTGTAAATAACACACATTTCTGTGTTCCAGCTCTGTTATCTCAACCTAACCTGGCTTAGTCTTAATCACCCAATTGGACACTGACTAATAAAGGTCTATGGAGGAATGGACTTTGTTAGCACTGCTATAAAGATTCAGCTCAGTGTGGTGTTTGAGCAGGGAAAGCCAACCAAAATATCACATGACTGACAGCAACGGCGTCCTTCAGGTCTGTAGATAAAGGAAGTTTATGGGAGAAAAATGACATTAATCCAGACATTACTGTATACAGCAGCGAAGGAGAAAAACAATCCTTGGGACTTCCCTTTTAACATTAATCAACAGAGCATAAAAAGTCTGCCGGTTACATTACCATTGTAACACCATATGCTCGTTCTTGAGATGTTTATAATAACAGGGCCTCGGTCTGCCTGTTAGACTTGTCATGCTTTGCGGATTCCTTTAAACCACCTACTATTTCCTGTTTTGAGGCTTAAATTGAAAAAAAAAAATCAAAAACATCTGTGAGATAAAACATTTAATCTTGTGTGGAACTCGCTATTTACTGATTTACAGTAAGTTTGGTAACTGTCCAGTCTTCTTTCTTACATGATCAAAATATTTGGAGAAGAAAGGCGACACTTGTGACTGCCGGCAGAGTACACGTGGCCCCTGTTATACTCTTTGAGGAACCGGTGGCACACTGAAGGACCAGATCAGCTGCCCAAGTGGCAGTAGAGGTAGAGAGAGGTCTCTGTCCTACTGGGCATTTGCCCGTTGTGTCAGGTGGCCAGACCGGGCCTGATCTCCGTTGATAAAAAAGATTTAAGTCAACAATACAACTTATATAGTTTTATGCCTTACAACTGTCCTGCTTTTGCCACTCTATACCGCTGTCTCACTGAGCTCTACCTCTGCCCTGCTTGGCATGACTGCTGGATTTGGGACCACAATCCTGATTTCATTCTCTATCGTCCCAGAATTGTGTGAACCCCCGCCATTGAAGTTAGGAGGTATGTAGTTTCTACAATTATTGTAGAAACAACCCCCTCGGTGCCAGGGAAGAGCACTGGGCTTTGCACACAGCCAAGATGCTACGGAATCTGCTGCTGCTCTACTAGTGAAACATAAAAGGATAAAAGCATCATCTCACCTGTTTATGTGGGTGTAAAGATTTGTTAGCCGAGCTTTTCTATAATACCTTCAAGGATAAATGGGGAACCAATCTGAATTTGTTTGAAAAACTTGGCAGCACGTGAAGCTTAGCATAGCCAATGTATGCAACTCAAGTTTGAACGATTAACAAAGGCCTAGATTATCAAAAAAAGGAATATAAGGTACAGTCTTCTAAATAAATAACATGTAGTCCACAGGGTTGTCTCACCGATAGAGTGCGGTTATCACCATGTGTGTTAGTCAGATGATATGCACCTTGTGGCCAGTTTATTAGGCAAGTCTTGCCTTTCCATGAAATACACCACAGGCATGCTTCTAGGGATACTCTGGATTGTCGAACTGGATGAAAGATGTAAAAATGAGATGTTTCATTTACTTACACACTAAATAATGACATGTTATTGACCTAAAATTGCCTTCCCTGTATGTGGAATGTATAAACACACAGAAAAGAGCACATAATAGGTGGTGGACAGCAACACTTACATTAACCTGGAAAGCATGGCCAATATGGCCACCATGGTTCCTCCATAACGCATGTTAGGTGACAAGACTGAATGCCCACACCATAGCTTAATATGGTTACTTGCCAGCTTCACCGCCCTAGCCATCTTCTCAAGGGCCCTTCCAACAGGGCAGTACGTTTTCACGAGACTAGGTGGTGGTTGCTGGGTATCTGTCAGTGCCTTACGTGGGCTTGCGGACCTTTAAAGAAACACATATTGTGCTAAGAAAAAGTCTTTGTGTAACCAGAAAAAAATGACAAATTAATTAAGGTTGTGTTTAAAATTTAAGGTTAAAGAAAAAATATCAGATGATGGACTTTGTATCATTGGCAGAGAGTACTATTCAGTCACTGCTTGTAATGCACTCTGGGTTTAGGAGAGGACAGAACGCATACACACAGTTCTGGAAAGGACTGCTTATTGTAACCCAAACATGACAGCGTTATAAACAATGGAACAAGCTAGTTTCTCGTTTCATTCCATTTATACATAATATAGCAGAGCACACTGGAGCCAACAACCGTCTCTTCCTCTCATCCACCAGAGATTGAGGATATGTGCATTAAGTCTCCTTTGTGGTTGGAGGTGCAATCTCATTTTCCAAAGATGTTACACATACAAAGTACTTAGTGCCTGGAAAATCATTAGAGGATTCAATTTATTTTTTATGAATGGAAAAGTCAGGGCCCTGAGAATCCAGATGATCCAAAAGGCTTTAACTCCCTGTAATGCTGTCAATGCAGGTTAACAGGCAAAGCCACCCAAATCCACTAAACCCCATGTATGCATTATCTTTATGGTTTTCAGGTGAGCTATTCAGGCCCATGAGTGTTAAACATGCTGTATTGGACCACCCAACGATATGAATTGAAAAGCTGTATTATTAACGGATCAGTTAGTTTACTGTGACAGGAATTCCTTACTGTCCCTAATTAATTCCTTTATTTATTATAATCACAAGTTATGCATGCATTCCATGGTTATGGAAATACTCAATATGTTTGGAATCCATTTGTGTTTTAGGTTGTATTCTAATGGTATTATCATTCATATCCACAGAGGGATGGATTTCCCACTTCATATACTGGGAATTCTGGTATTGGTTTGATTGTCTCCTTGCTTCCCTTCCTTCCTTGCCATCATTCAGCTCCTGTTTCCTCTCTCTGTCCTACGACAAAATTATCCGGATCTCAGCATGGTGCTCCCAATCATGTCTGCTAGATCTCAGGAGGAAAAGATCATGATAAAGATCATGATCATGAGCTGATTCCTTATCGGGAGACCAGAAGATGAACAGAACACATCGAGGACCCCATGTCTCCCACCCAGAGCTACTGATTGGGGATTAAACTGTCTGATTGTGGGGCTTTCAAGAATCACTATTCGAAAATATAGAGCTAGTATGTATATTTCCTGATTTCTATAGTTGGGTCGGAGCACTTATACCTCTATCTCCTTGTGGACCACACATTACATTTAACTCATTGATTTCTCACATTTAAGAGACCGCAATACCTCAATTTAAAGGAAGCCACAGCAACAAAGAATCCATAATAAAGTACTTTGTAAGTGCATGTAATGGGTGCTTGTTCACTTTTTTACAGTATGTTTCTTGTGGATTCTAGTCCAAATTTCCGTGGTCTAAGATGAAACATTTAAATCATGCTAATAGCCTTTGCACCCCATCGAATGGCTTCGTAGGAATTACATTCTATTGATTACAATGTAATGTTTCTTTAGCACTTAGTCCAGAATCCACAACCTGAGTTTTGGGTTTAATCAGAGAGTTACATTGCACACAATGAATTTCACGGAGTGAAATGTGGTGCGTGTGATAGATATGAAGGTGTGACAGTTGTGACGGAGTGAGTGATATACAAGGGAGTGAGTTGTGACAGACGTGAGGGAGTTATGCATGATAGGTGTGAGCGAGTGAGGTGTGATGGGAGTGATGTGTGATGAGAGTAAGGATGTATTAGTGAGTGTCTGTTATGGTGAGTGTGGGGTGGCAAGGGGCTAGGGGTCCACTAGGCCTTACCTGCCCCCTGTGCCTGAAGGTGCTAGCCCTCCCCTGGTTAGTGTGTTAGTGTGTGTACTAGTATGTGTGTAAGTATGTTAGTGCGTGTGTCTGTAGGAGGTGTTTGGAGGCCCTGGCAAATTTGTTGCACCACTGAATTGAGTAAAATGCTTGGAATGAATTACATTTAGATAATTGAATCTACAAGCACATTGTCTGCCGCTGCTTGATAAATTATAGTGATTATCTAACACTGCAATACCTTCATACCCAGCGCACATTCTGACCTAATAGAATATAAGGAGAGGAAAGAGAGGCACAGTGAATTGAGTCTCAAAGAAGGACAGACACTCCAAAGGAGAGCTGGACAGGGGGCAATTGCCCATCGAGCCTTGGCAAAAAAAAAAAACAGGGCCGATCTGACTTGGACTGGCCCATCCACAAAAGTTGGAGTGAAGTGGACTCAACATGATAATACATAATGGTGTGCGAAGAACTATATGGAAATGATCCCGCCAAGATAAAGGTGTGAGGTATGTACCATGGGGGGGGCAAGAGGACAGGAGGCTGCTCAGCTATACTTGCCCCCTGGGCCAGAAGGTACCAGCCCTCCCTGTGTCACTACTGAAAAAGGTACAGTGGGTAGATTAAATAGCCAAAAGATCGCCAACTGGACAACAAAGTCATTACCCCGCCATCATACTATTTTCAAAGATTTGTATAGCATTGCAGAGTCACATTCCTGCTCAAGTCAAGGAACTCGTTCGTGCCAGGAAAGCAGTGACTTTCTTTATCTTTATAATTTCTGCTGAGAGACTAGTTTATGAGCCATTGTTCGTGGACTCCAAGATATGGACTGGGTTTGCATTTCCTGACATCTCAGGCTCTTACCAAGGAATTCCTTCACCCACCCCCCCAGACAGGAAGGAGTAAATGGGCTTTTTTGTGCCATATGTCAGCCCCTCCGCCGTTCCCTTGTATCTGTTATCGAATCTTCCATCTCGCACCGTTGTTCTCCCCAGCATGATACCCCAGGATATAGATTTTATGCCATTGTCTTTCCTGGCGAAGTGGTTTCCTAAGTGAATTACCCCTTTTTACAATCCGCCGTCGACCGCTCTACCTTCTTCTCTATCCTATCCCACACCTTTCTATTTCATCAATTAGATCGCAATTCCCTCGATTTCTACTTTCTACACCCGCCAGCTCCTTACACGTGCCTGACTCCCCCTCCCCTCTCCAGTTCTCCATTAGTTGCGCATTCGGTCCCATAAATCACACGTCTTCTCCTCTTCCCTTCGCAGTCTTTTCTCACCCCTCCTTCTTTCTATCACCCACACTCCAAATATCCTCCAAGATTTCCCCTTCTCTTCCCTCCCTGTGAAATATATTTTCATTTTCCTGAATGCCCTCCTCTTCTCTTTTTCTTTGGAAAGATGATCTCTTTTCTCGTTCCCTTTCTACTGAGAAATATTAATCTGCGTAAAACGCAAATGAAAGCTAATTCATATTTTTTCGCATTCGCCATGAAGAGACGCTGGCAGTCTGCAGACCTATTTTTGAGCAACATAAGTGATAAAGGCTCAAGGTTACATAGACAACCATTGATAGAATTTGAATACTCGCGTCATGGGCGCGCAGAGCCATCTGTAGAGGGTCGGCGGTGCTAAGCATTAATCAGCTTTTAATGGAATAACACTTCTAGAATGCTAATAGTTATCAGCATCAAAAAATCCAAGCACGCTTTGCCACTTAGTAGTCCCACCTTAGTCCCCACGATACTGGAAACTGATGCCCCTATGACAGCAGATCTTAAGCAATCAACATTACCTTTACTAGTAATTACAATATAATCATTAAAAAGTTCTGACCGAATGTAAGATCATGTAGCCCACTAACCCTCCATAGTCAGTGCAGTGATATTAATTTAAGATGAACTCCCACCATTCTTGTTCTATGAGTGTTAGGAAAATATATGTAATATTTATAATATTATTCCTGTTATTGCGTCACATAAAAAACGGCATTCATTGTTATTGCGTAAAGATGGACGCCACATAATGGCGTCAAGAAGGGTAAGATGAGTCTATTTGGGGCAATGTGGGCCAGTACAGACCCTCAGTGTCCGAAGTCGGCTGGGAAAGGAGACTCAACCGCAGTGAACACTGGATTTACTGACACTGGAAAACAGGAACCGAGGACAAAGAGACCGGCTGAATGGTTCTGCCATCAAATTCGATCTAGTCTGGTCTCATCTTAGCTATATGTCTATTCCACGCATGATTTCATTATCTAACTTTAGTAGCCTCTACCACTTCTCATGGGAGGCTGTTCCACTTATCTACCACTCTCTCGGTAAAGTAAAAAAAACACATGTGCCAATGCTCTGAGACTGAGATAAACCTCATCCTTATATGTGTTGTGAGGGTCACTAGGACCTATTCCATCCTTGCCAAGGACAGTGCTAACATTCTCTCCTCTATTTCACCCATGCGGAACTTTATGTACCAGTAAGTTCCCCTGCTCTTCTGCTTAACACAGAGCTGGGTACCCTACTGGCAACCTGTAGAATATCTATAGAAAAATACACCAGCTTCGTCCAATAAAAGAGCTTTTACCACAATACCCATTAACCCTCCAAAGACAACATTGAACTCAAAGTTTTTAGATACTCAAAAAAATGCAGACGCACTGGAGCGCTCCTTGAAACCCAGGACACTTAGCAGGTACGTTACACCCAGAATAAGTCCTCTAGGCTCCAAAACTTGGAAATGGAGAATTCCTGTTGGTTTTCCTGATTGTAACGTTATAAAAATGCTGCTGATTTTGAGGTGAATCTAATCATAAGAAGGAACGGAGTGCGTATTTTTCACATTTCGATTTCCAATCGGCAGAGGCAACCTAGATTGAAATGGGTTCACGTAATGATTAGCATAGCCGACAATAGACAATTCACGTCTTGATAAGCGCGGAGACAATGTTCTTTGTGAAGGGCGCTGGGTGCTTTATGGACACCAAGCAGTTTATCTCAGCCCCGCATTGCTCTGCTCTCTCCCACCGAAGCGATTAAAGGGTCGCCATCACATTAAAAGAATGCATGGAGAGGAGCGAACTTTAATACAGCATGCGTTCATTGGCAATAAATGTGAAGGCCATACAGAATCATATGTTTTTAACTTCTTGTCCGTGTCCCCTGTGAGACGAACGTTAAGCTCTTTGTTCAAATGAACTGATTCAGCTGAGAATCTCATTTACATAGCGGCCTGCGCTTTTGTGCCAATAAGAGGAAAGAAACAATGGTCTGAAAGAAGAGTTTCATGGCCTACTTTTTCGAGGAGCGGTGGAGCTGATGAAGATGGGATCCTCGCCCCAGTTCTATGATTTTCAGTGTGAAAATAACCTTACTGTTTTAAATGGACCCTCAAGCCACCGTATATGATAGCTGAGGGTCTGTTCTTCTGATTTTCAAAGGATTGCTTTTGAATTTTCAGACCATGGAGAAGGAGGCCAGATGGAGAGCTGCAACTTCTACCTCAGAGAGGTGATTTTTGTTGTTTTTGAGTACTCAGGGTTCTTTAATGTGGATTCTGTTTAAGAAGAGGTTTGAGAACAGGAATAATTATATATTACGAAGATTAATCCCAGATTCCCAGCTAGTTTTCTTCTTGGAAAGGGTTCTTCTGGAGAAATGTCACACTGGTGGAAACCTTTCCAGTGAATCAGTATAGCAAAGCTGATGATTGCTCTGCTAGAGAAATGGAAGAACTTTTCATACAGTCCGAAGGGCCGGTTATCGAGGGCAACTGCCGGGGGCACCTGTGGTGGATTCTAGGCAGACAGGCCGGAGCTCTGATGGGACCGAATTCCACGTTTCCTTTCGGGCTCTGATGTCCCTACTTTCAACGAGCTCAGACTGCTGACTTCTCATTTAGTCCACGACAGGTTAGAGTTCGGGCTTTATGTACACGTGAAGCAAGTCACACGCTGAGAACTAGCCAAACAGACCACATGGATGCAAATTGTACATGGAAGCTCACACGCGGCCATGTTGCCAGATGCCTACTACATAGTCACATTATTACATGTTTTTTGGCCTTCAATACAGCATGGAACTTGCATTCTGAATGAGGCTCCCCAACCACAAAGAGAACATGTACAACTCCATAAATATGTACCCCTCTGTAAATGTCATTGGGGGTATTGGTTACTTAACCCTGTTGCTAATTGGTTCCCTTCCATAAGTCTATACATCCCACATACTGCAGGGCAGCACTTTAACTGGGCTGGTCATCAACATGTAAACATTATCCGTGTCTTGGTCATCACCATCACTTA
The DNA here is from genome assembly GCA_009364415.1 of Spea multiplicata. Classification (NCBI taxonomy): domain Eukaryota; kingdom Metazoa; phylum Chordata; class Amphibia; order Anura; family Pelobatidae; genus Spea; species Spea multiplicata. The sequence continues at coordinate 24,283 of VKOC01004035.1, forward strand.
CTGAAATCCTCTCAACAGGCCATTCAGGTTGCCAAATAACCCTGGTTCATCACTATTGATGGCTATAACAACGTCACTAATGTATACTGGAAGGGAATTTAGCCCACACAAACTCAGACTCCGCTTGGGGAAGAAGAAGACGTTATAAGAACGGATGTGTCGTCTTTCTCTATACGCTCGGCTCAGGGATATTTTGGCTCTTCGCAGCTGTCTCAAATCAGATTTCTAAAAATACAAGCCCTTGAAGTGACAAAACTATTCTAACTTCAGTCAGTTTGTGGCATCGTTGTGAGAACAGCCCCAGAAATCAAGAGAGCCGGCGAGTATTATACGACCGGACTGTAAATATCTGGAGAAGCCACTGAACCATTTTATCATTTGATCCGAAGGTATACTTCTCGCTGTAAGCATGTATAGCTGCGTGGATTTAGGAGAGAGAGGGGACAACGATGGCCCTGTGACCTGCTGGCTTTGGTTTAAAGCACAATACAGTATCACCCCTCCCCCGCCCTCTCTATACCACTAACTATACATCGGGACGTGAGGGTGTTTCCTCCATACTTCCCGTCTCTCATTTATTTTTATTCTGTGTAAGTTCTGTGACCTCCTCATGTCTGCAACCTGCGCGAATGACTGTTGTTGCTTCGATTTTCCGGGCTAGGCTTAACTCCCCGTTAAACCCCAATAATGACACCACACACCATAGAATATGGATAAAAAAAGGCCACAGCCAATTTTATTGTCACACCAAAACCTGAAACAATAAACATAGGTGCGTTAAAAAGGACAATGACTCAAAACACAAACATGTAAATATATACAATACACACAATAAACACACCAAGCTTGCCAAGTAATCCAGGTACCATAACCAAAAACCACTTAAGGAAGGGACATACCGAGATGCCCCCACCCTGACCTGAGGTTCCCAGCACTGACAGCCAAGAACCTCCCACCAACCATTCACTTACCACCACATTACCCCCCTGGATACCTGGCAAGCTGCGGCCCCACAGACTGTGACAAACGGCACAAACCAACAAACAAACAAAGAAAAAGCGATGGAGGGTGGGACACACAACCAGGTAAGCTAACCACAAGAATGGTTCCTAAGCCCGGGAAAGCAGCCACTTATATAATCTTCTCCTAACTCCACCCCGAAATTCCCGCCAAAAAGCCTACCCCTCCTCCGCACAACAGTCAGGGCCCACTATAGCCCATGCTGGCCCCCCGTGGGCATCATTCGGCAGCAGATCCGACCCATCGGCCCGTCTAGTCTACTCACTTCTCCTGGCGTAAAGACTCAGCCCGTAATCAGCCCTCGTCTTAGATTCAGGATATGCTTGACGTGTTCTGGCCATATATGTGAATAACGTGCACATTTTGTGACGTGTCACCTCACACGTACATTCCTTCATATTCAATACATTTGTTGGTGGGGTTCTGATAATGACAGGGACCCTGGTACGTTTTTTATGGGATTAATAATTATTAATAACTATTATTCATGCGCTGTCCGTCGGCGCTTCCCTGCCTAGAATCCTAAGTGTCCCTCTTTTAGAGTCCCTTCTTTGTTCTACGGCCCTAAAAGTCACAATAATATGTGTAGAAAGAGCAGAAATGTGTTAACCGTGTAAATAAAATGCGTTCTTCATCTCCTGAATGCCGCAATCAGTCACATAAATTACCACAGTGCGCAGTCTTGTTAAAGCCCCGCCCCCAGCCACACCCCTAAAGTAAGGTGGCCCTTTTTGGCTATTTGCACCAAGCTCTGTGGGCCCCGGTGCATCGAATGCAGTATCACCCGCCGTATACCAGCAGCGTCCGGGAGGAGCCATCAGGTGACTCTCCACTAGACCGCGAGGAGGGCAGCAGCTGCCACTACAAAGGGCCCCTCTAAAGCTACATGCCTAGGGGCCCCTGGGGGTCTTAATCTGACACTGCTCATGTTTTGTCCCGGCCGAATGTGCAGTAAAGCATTACGTTACTTGTTAAAATTGTCTTAGCGCTAATGCGAGGAAGCTTTAGTTTACTGAGAGAGTGGTAGATAAGTGGAACAGACTCCCAACACAGATGTCAGAGGCTGACTCCTGGATGTAAGACGAGTATCTACAGACAGAAAAATGGGCGACTAGATGAGTGGAAGTTTTGGGGTTCAGGAGTTACTCTCAGGGGCTGTCTGTATAAACAGGACTGACATTGATCTGACCCTCCTGGGAATATAATTCCGCCCCATTCACAGTCCGATTTGCTAGCCATGGGCTCCCACCGGCCGCTCTCACAGAGAAAGCTGCAGCCCCCTCCCTTTCCCTACTGGGTGGGGGGGGAGAGCAGGGAGGGCCGGGGAGTGGCGGAGAGCGGTCACAGTCTGGGAGGAGAGCCGGGGGCAGTCACTCAGCTCTGATCCGCTGTGCAGGGTGGATAACGGGACGGATCTGCCGCCATGGGGGTCGAAGGATGCACCAAATGCATTAAATACATGCTCTTTGTCTTCAACTTCATATTCTGGGTGAGTGGGCGCCTTGTTGCTAGGGGCATTAACCACTTCCAGCCCGCGCACACGCTGCATGCTGCCTTATTGCCCGTGGTCTCCAGGCGTGCGCTATGAGGGGCCCTTGTACCCCGCGACATGCTCTGTGTGCGCGACGAGCCGGGTGGGGGTCGTTCTGCAGAAGCTGGTTAACCCTTAAGCCGCTGAGATGTTATTAGGCACGCATTTAGGTGTTTAAGGAGGACGGTGGATGGAGGCTGCTATCCTCTCCCGTAGACAGGATGAAGAGCTGCCTCCGTCCATCCAGCCACATAAACAACCCTCTGCATGCGGGGTCCCTGCCCCACGTGGGGCAGAAAGGAATCGGTGCTGCCCCCCCCCCTCCCCGTGCGCCCCATCCATCTGCCTACAAGCGGGCAACAGGGATCTGCCCCGTGACTGACCCGATCTTGGGGGCAAATGATCTGGGCAGAGAGGGCAGATGTGGCATTTGAGTTAGATCGGCGTGTCTGTCGGGAGGGTCTGTCGGGTTAGTGTGTGTCTCCAAACAGAATAAACAGAATGTTGTGTATTTACAAACAGAACGTTGTGTATTTACAAACAGAACGTTGTGTGCCGTTAGGATTCCGCAGTGTACGATATGAGTTTGTAGATGGGAAGCATTATATATATATGATATTCTATGTAGGAGGATGGGGACTTGGCATATTACACACCATTACACACGCAGTTGCAGTTCCCCATATGGTGCCCGTAAATATATCCTCTGACCAAGTAAAAAAAAAGGTTTGTTCTGTTTTGCATTTTAGAGCAAAAAAAAAGGTTTGTGGCAGATCACAGACCGTACATTAATGCTGACTTTAGTATTTATTTGAAAAACCAGCACCCCAGAACATGGATTGTAAGATTACACACAGGGCCCCTCATTGCCTGATGTATTATTAGTTCCTTTTAATCCGTCCATCCATGTCTCGGCAGACGCTTTCAGTGCATGTATTCAATGTATGTATCCAATGTATGTAGTCAGTGTATATGTATCCAATGTATGTATTCAGTGCATGTATTCAGTGTATTCAGTGCATGTATTCAGTGCATGTATTCAGTGCATGTATTCAGTGCATGTATTCAGTGCATGTATTCAGTGCATGTATTCACCGCATGTATTCAGTGCATGTATTCACCGCATGTATTCACCGCATGTATTCACGCATGTATTCAGTGCATGTATTCATGTATTCAGTGCATGTATTCAGTGCATGTATTCAGTGTATTCATGTCAGTGCATGTATTCAGTGTATCAGTGTATTCAGTGCATGTTATTCAGTGTATTCAGTGCATGTATTCACTCATGTATTCAGTGCATGTATTCAGTGCATGTATTCAGTGCATGTATTCACTGCATGTATTCACTGCATGTATTCACTGCATGTATTCACTGCATGTATTTAGTGTATGCAGTGTATGGATTCAGTGTATGTATTCGGTGTATGTATTCGGTGTATGTATTCGGTGTATGTATTCGGTGCATGTAGTCAGTGTTTTATTGCATAAATTATTGGCGCTATATAAATAAAAGCTAGGATTGAATTCAGTAATAAATTCAGTTGGAGGGTGGAAATGGAGGGGGTGCCGCGTAATCCATATTCAGAGAAGAGTCCTGATGCAGCTGCTGCGTCCAATAAACACAGGATTCTTTCATGGCAACATAAACCGTCTACAAACTACTATAGTATGAGGACTGGCATGTGTGTGTGTGTGCGTGTATATGTGTGTATGCACGTGTGTTTGCGCGTGTGTGGCTTTGAATAAAGGGTTTTAAATGAGATCTGTGTTTGAGAGAGAGAGAACACCATGCTTTATTTGATTGTTCTGGAGAATTATTTTGTAAGTTGAATGTTGGACGTCAGAGCGGAATGCGCTGCCAAACTTATCAGACGGCTCCGTTATACTGCATTTCAACGCCTTTGCAATTATATATATAATGTTTCATCAGCCAATCTATTAAGATCGTGGATAAATGGAACAGTGCCTTTAAACATAGTATAATTACATTCATGCATATGTCTCAGGGTGGCTTATGGCAGTGATGTCATTGGTGGGTAAGGTTGTGATGTCACATTTTACTGCCCATAAGTGGGCTTTGTTTTTGTTTCAAAACTGTATTTAATGTAGATGTAGAGAGTATTATTACATTCCATTTATTTATTCCCGTAGTACATATTGGTACAGAAAGGGGTCCTGCTTTACTTTACTTTAAATCTGCAACAAGTAAAGTAAAACAAAATCATTATTTTTTATAGCAACATTACGGTCATTCCCTGCGTTTAAAATGTGTTACATTGGCAAGATGATTGCTTCCTGTGACCTCGTCTGTGTTATTATTAATTTTTGCTTTGTATAGCGCCATCATATTCCACAGCGCTGTACAACGGGTAAACAGAACATAGCAAGTCGTATATATAACATAACAATTAGTTACATGAGTTTAGCCGTCGTAGCGTACGTGGAAGGACGGCTCCTGCTGGGTGGGTGCGTTGGGATTGTGCCTTCGGATACCAGCGGTGCCTCCATACCGGTCAGGAAGCAGTCATCCGGGAAAGTAAACACTGCTGATAGCTGGAAAACATAAATCTGGTCACGACTGCCCCCCTTTTTAGTTTTTGAGGCTGTAACCAGATGAAGATTTGCCCCGGTGGCTCCACTCTCTGTTACGCTGAGCAAATAAACATCAGCAGATCTGACATGTTATCCTTTCCTCTGAAGGTTTCATCACCTAAAAACACAGATACTTTTAAGAAGCTTTCTTGGTTTCTATGGTAACAACCAATCAGTGCCTGCTTTTCAGCCGCATGACTGCTGATTTTTGTTAGGCCACACAAAATTTGAACGAAGGCAAATTTGACGTGATTACAGGATTATTTCAGCGCAGGGTTTGGGCATTGGACGGTAGTTACGATGGTGTTTCTGATGAATTTAGGTGGAACAGCCATTTTAAACACCCCTACTATAGAATAATGCATATTAAAGTACTCTGTGGTTACTTTAATATGTATTCTTCCAAAGTGGAAAAGAAAATGAACATTTACTGCTACACAGAAGCTGCAGCCCTGTCGCTGCATGTCCCCTCCTCGTCCAAGGTCTCACTATTCTTAAGGCAGCCGGTTAGTGGCAGGAAAGTGCTTCCTTAGAAATATCAACAGACCCACACCTGTAGTGTTCGCCAAGACATTTTTGAAGACAGACACACTAGTTCAGTTGTATAAATGTAGAAAATATTTGAATTTACTTACAATATGGGAAAAAAAAGTTGTTGCCAACCACCAGGGAAGTTCATGGCGCCTGGGTTTAGTATGTCTTCGACACCCCCCTGCCACCAAAACTAAAACACACGCACATACTGAGACAGAAACTAGAGCTTACACCCACTCACTGTAACAATACATATACACATACACACACATACTATCTCCCTTACACCGCTAGCCCTACACTCACCCCCACACTGTAGGACCATACTCTGACACTCACACACACTAACATCAAACATTCTCACACACGCTAACTCACGAAACGCCATACAGTAATGCACTCAAGGTAACACCATATGCTCACACACACACACGCGCTAACACCATACAGTAACGCACTTACTCCACCTTTCCCTACTCTGTCCACCGCCCTGTCTTGACTGCAGCTCGCACTCTACGTCGTTATTTTCCTTTGCGGTAGTCATACTTCCCCACGTCCCAGGCGACCACAGAGGGACACTTTTGTTTTAGTTAGTGTGATTAGAGATATAGCAGAGGGGCAGAGCTTTACTGAGACTTTATGTCATTTTTACTGATATTTATATAATTCAAGGAAAATATAAATAAAACAATTTGATTTATAAACATTCCATACTGCTGGGACATCAGAGGAAGACAAGGGGACCGAGGGATTTGGCTCCAAAAGGGAAACTGTTCATACTAAAGAGGGACACTTTGGATTGTGCTTGTGCATTTCTCTCCCTTTTTGGTAAATTAGAGCGATTATGGAACTTAAATTAGCAGGTGGTAAGCAATACGTGCAAGAGACTGCACATCAGAGTGAGAGTTATAATAAAATTTGTGTCTGGTGCAAAGTGGTACAGTTGTGCGGTTTTTTGGAATTAATTCTATTCCAGAATTGCTCTTTCTATAAATAACTCCCAATTTATTAACACGGCTTCTATGAAAGAAGCTCATCACCAGAGCCATTCTTCTTAATGTGTTCTTTATGGTTTCCCAATCTTTCTGTTTATCATTAGCCGTTCTCTCTCTTTCATTCTGTCCTTGTCCCCTTCCTTGGGTTTTCTCACATGTCTGTTGGGGGCCGCACCCTTCCTTTCCCAGCTATGAGGGTCTCTGCCAAACACATTCCTCACAGCGTCTGCTCCGTCTTTTTATAGATGCACGGAAGACTCAGAGTTTAGTAACCCTTCTACATCCGGAGCTTGGTTCCTTCAAGGAACGTTAAATATTCAAGACGGGCAGGAAAATGAATTGTTAAAGGGACACTGCAGCCAATCATATGGACTTTAATGCATGTGGTTGTGGGATGCATGGGGGGGGTCTGCAGAATACCCCCGTATCCATTTGCCCCTTTGCCAGGCAACTGTTTTGATATACTGTCCTCCAGTCGGCTCTAGCACTGGCTCTTTATGGCGACGGTGGTCTATTCAGACCCCCATGCACATGGGAGCATTATCCTGCCTCTGATTGGCTGCTTTAAGAATTATTGGACCACAGATTAGGAGGGCAGCAACTTCTAGGCTTTTTTTTTGTTTAATTTTGGGTGTGAGGGGGATTAAACTATCCCTTTAAGCGTGTATGGAATAACTCTTTATTTGATGTTTAGTGTGTAATTTATTTAATCGTTGCACTTTTGTTTCTTATTGAGTTGGCTTCCCAGGTTGAAGGACCATGTCATCGTAATAATATTTTTAGAATAAAAGTGTTCCAATCATACATACGTTGGCAGCTCTATCAAAACTGAAATCAAACAGTAACAATTTGAAAATATAAAATCTCAGACATAGAGAAGTGCAAACTTTTGGCAATGGCGCAGAGTTCATTTCACCGGATAGAGAAGGAAGAATTTTGGAGGCAGCAGTACAGAGCTTAAATCTCCAAATGGAATCGCTCAAGGATTCAGATACAGTCGAGACAAACACCAGTCCACTTTCCCAAAATTCCTAGAATGACAGTTCCCTTTGCTCTGTTGATCGTTATAATGTGTTATGTTGTAATTTTACCACACATGTTATATTTCAGCTTTTCATTTTATTTATCTGTGGAATATAGGAATATCAAACCTTCCACAAAGTGTCTTTATTTTCTGTTTTAGCTGCAGAGCTGGGACATCCCCTTAACTTGAGGTCTTGAGAGAACTGTTGCAGTTATTTAACATAATCAAAGGAGAACATTATGTAAAGCTTCTCTGTATTATAGCTGCGCACCTTAATAATAAAGGGACTGGTAAAAGCATTAGCCTTTAGGAGAAGCTGCAGCGTCAGAGTTGTAGTGCACAACCCAATCCCTGGTCTGGAGTCCTCTTTGCTCTTCCTGAACACTAAGTAAATATTAGATTTGCTGTTGAGGGTTGGGCGGCTTCTTCACCTCCCAACTTAAAACAGACCCCGTAGCATAATGGGTTTAATTATTATTATTATTATTGCTAACAGTTTAAAGCAACCCGTCTCATTTGTTTGCGATAGGGGAGAGAATAAACTGGGCCGCTCCTGATAACCCAGGATCGCTGCAACCAGCGTCACCTGTAGAAGCTTCATCGTTGAGTGCAAATGCTAGCCCGGGCTTTTAAGGACATTGGAGCTCCGGCCAAGCTGCTGTCCAGATGCACCCATAACACAATCTGCAAGTCTCATTAGACATGCCTTATTTACCTTGCCTAACAAATATCCTTCCATTGCTGGTAAGGGACATAGAATTTGTCAAAGCAGACCTTATATACCTTTCACCCAGCACTATATCTCACATTATGTCACTATATATATATATATATATATATAATCCTGAGGATGACACAATGTATCCCCTTTTCAAGAATCCTGAAAACAGGAATGCATGGCGCTAACGCTAACCACAGCAATGACGTGGTTATGGCATCGAAGGGGTTAATGCTCATGGGGACCATGTCACCATCAACGCTGTGCTCCTATGGAGCACCAGCATTCAAAGAGTTAAAAATTAATACTTCCAGGTCAGCTCCTCCTTTCATCAATGAGAGAGGAAAGGAGAGGTCATCCAGAAAAACATACTCATTAATAATAAAAGATAAATATTTTTAATTTTTTTATTACATAACTGATGATTACATGATCACTGATTATTGTGGTGACCTAAACTTGTCACTTCCAAGTGATGTCATTTTTTTTATTTTACAATATTTATTTTATTTATAACACCTTTTAACCTAATAAGTTATCTGATTGTTGATTAATCCCTGATCATTGAGCCAGTGGTGCGTATTATACACAGGCACTTCATTTTTTCCTACAAACTTGAGTAAAGTTATACATATTTTACACGGATATGTATTATACCCGAGACTTTACGGTGTATTTCTATTTATTTATATTTTTATACACAATGATGTATTTAACTTTGGCGCTGACCCAGGACAGCTCCACCTCTGCGGCTGCCATCCTCACTACATCATAAGCCAACTCGTTCGGCAAAAGCACATGCCTGGACCTGCTGTCCCAGGCCTAGTTGCCCTTAGCCTGAACATGTTGCTGTATATATATGATTATATATATATATATAAACGTGTCTTGGAATCCTCCCAAAGGAACACTGTACATACGCACTGGAGTGGGAAGCCCCATTTCCAGTGCAGGAGACTCGCTAAGGATACCGCTTGCAGTGATTCACAGAGAATCTAAGTTTAGATTTTATTATTTGAGCCGAGACCTTGAAAAGTATACGTGTTCATTGTAAAGATTTCCAAATAAACCATTCCAGGACATGTCAATGAGATGGATTCCTGCCCATCTGTCTCACCTCTTGCCTTCCTGTATCAGCCACTTCAAGTCTTCCTGTTTTGTTAAGCTCTTTCCTTTGCCTGTTTTCTCATGTTCTGAGACCGGGCGTCTAGGCTCAAGAAATGCTTTACTGGGTAAAAAACATGCTTTTCCGTCTGTGTTTTCAGCTAAATAGTGCCGTATCAATCAATCCCCTACTTAACATTTGGAGAATATACAGTATGCGTAATAAGAAATCATATTATCTAATTCCTTTTTGCTTGAAGAATCTCTGAACGAGGAAAAAGTAATAAAACACAAATTTTTTCCCCCTAAATTTCCCTAAAAGTGATTAAAAAGATTGAAACAAAGAATTTATTGCAAGATAAGACCCCTTCAGCCCATCTATCTGGTTGTTTTTCCTGATGTTAGACTCAGACGTTAATAACTGTCATTCAGGAGCCTATTCTATTATTTAATTCTGAACTTGACCTCAATTACTGTGTTTTGTATATTTTTTATTTAATGCTAGTTACTGTACATTTATATAGTCACTGTTATACGATGAACATGCTGCTGTGTAGAGTGATGAAGTATCAAAGTCTATGTCTACTCGATAGTAATGCACGATACGTGATGTTTAATGTGTCTGTAGGCGTCTTTTTTTTTTATAACGACTCTTATAACTCTTAATAATTGACCCCCGTTGGGTGGAGAGAGCCGACACTTCCTTCGTTAAATATTGGTTTTATTCAGTGTTCCGGGCATTCCTATCTCTGGCCTTTTCTTTCCTGTGATGCTGCATCTGACCCTGGATTTCTTTACTTGAAAAAATAACCAAATACAAGTTTCCTTCCCCTAGAAGAGGATCTGAGTCATTGCAGTGTAAACCATGCCTAAGCTGCTCCCTGCTGCTACACAGCTGACCCTTTGTACAAAAGGTTACCCCTCCCTTTGCTATTTTGGTATGACCCAGAATCCTGTGTGCCTTCGCTTACATTATATACATTCAGAATTCCCACATTAATGTCATCACGTGGCCTCATCTTCCAGCTCTGTTACAAAATAGTATGGCCGCCATTAATGGGACAGTCTACGGCTCCAAACAGCCTCGCCAAGGAAGAATGCAGGTTAAAGTACTTAGTAAGTACTTTAATATGCATTTTTACTTTTAACCGAGGATACAGCGATTCAAAACAATTTAGGCGGCTTAAAACGTAAATCATTGTGAAAGTTTATACATGGGGGCTCGCTGGATGCGCCTGGCCATCGATGGAACAGGCTAGTGGTGTAAGAGAGAGATTTGGTTCATATCTGTGACCAGACAAACAGGTACAAATATGATTTTTAGAAGCAGGCTTGATAGAAGGATTGATATTCTTGAAAGATCATCTTAAAATTATTACCATAAACCACAAATATTTATTTTTGGTATTAAGTGCATATAAACTGAATGTCTTCTGTCCACAGCTGGCCGGAGGAGTGATACTTGGTGTTGCTTTGTGGCTTCGACATGAACCCAAAACGTCTAACCTCTTGATCCAGCAGATTGGGGATAAGCAGGCACCTGGGACCTTCTACATAGGTGAGTCTTCTGAGATCCTCTGGGTACTTTCTACCCGTGTGAAAGACCGCTTGCATTGGTCTTGGTGCAGCCATTACTCCCAGTGCAGCTCTGTCTCTCTCTGTATAGCTACTGATCAGCTCTTTCTCTGTGTCTAGGTATCTATATCGTGATAGCGGTTGGAGCCGTGATGATGTTCGTGGGGTTCCTGGGATGTTACGGGGCCATTCAGGAATCTCAGTGTCTCCTGGGAACGGTAAGGGAAAGACCGCTCTCTTTAGAAGTCACCTGCCAGTCCTTATCCTTTTGCATACACTCCTAGTGTGAAGGAGGTCTCTGTCTAGCTTGGAGTCAAATTACATTATTACATTACAGTTTGTTAATAGAGCTCCGGCAGATTCTGTAGCGCTATTACAACAAGGGGGCAGTGAAAATTAACAATTGGCAATATACAAAATTAACAATAACATTAACATAAAGACATACTTACACAGGAGAACTTGGTGCGCATGGATGTCCACCTGGAGGTGCAGACTTCAAGGCACAGATATCTATAGACTGGTGTATATAATAAGTAACACTTACTTTGCGAATAGCACGTCTGCTATTGAGGTTGAAGACACAAAGGGTGCTGACGCCGAGACAAACCGGCGTTAGGTTAGGTGGATTTTAACGAGTGCGGGCGGCATCTGCATTGCTTTTATTCATTGGGTGATTTTTAACCTTTTAAGTTGTGTTATACAGAGTCTTGCCTCCCTCTGCAGAAGGAGACGGTGTGTTAGCCAGAGTTCAGGTTTATGTCATTCTGGCAGCGAGCCTTTTCCTCAGTGATGCCCATTATGTTAATTATTGCAGGGTAGCTTATTAAAAGGTTATAAATCGTCTGGAGAAGCACGAACACACCATACGCAAAGCCATTTTCTTGAACCAAATCAATGAGCACAGATGCTTGCATTTATAAGTAGACATTTTTTATCTCTAAAGCATGATTATGGGAGCGACGGCTAGAGATTTGCACGTTGCCTTCATGATGTTAATGTTCTCTTTGCAGTTCTTTGCCTGTCTGGTTATCCTTTTTGCCTGTGAAGTGGCTGCTGGTATTTGGGGATTTGCAAACAGAGAACAGGTGAGAACTCCACGGGTGGGAATAATAAAGTCATTATTACTGCGTGAGTTCAAACAATTTATAGTTTAACTCCGCGTTCTGTCTAGCGCTCCACAGATTATTGTCGAGGTGGCTCATTTAAAGGGAAAGTCATATGGATCTTTCTATAGCCCTGGAGGTCATAATTGATCATAATCTGGTGACATTTGGGTGCCTCTTGTTCTTCACAAACCACACTGTGATGATTACTTTGTGGCAAATCATGTTAACGTCTTCCCACGGGATACAGTTTTTTCCACGTATATAAAACATACTTTTTAAAGAAATTAACTGATCCACCATTATATTCATTATATTCACCAGAAGCCTATCAGAGCCTTCTTTTGTTTCATGTGACAGTGAAGTGCTCCCTAAAAAATGCTAAATGAAGCAACATTAAGTGACAAAGGTGATACATTCTGATTGTTGCCACAGGCGAAAACACACAAATAAAACAATTTGGGAATGTAACAGAAATAAGGTATTTCTGGGAAACTTTGACCAGATCTTCCGTTTCTTCACAAAAAAGGCATTAGTTGTTGGGAAAATGTGTAAATTCTTAATCCCTTTTATCTTTTTGTGGCAGTTTTCTTTTGTTACTAGCATTATATGGGGATAATACTTGCCCACAGTCCCGATTTAGTCCCTATGTGCTGATAACAGTCCTGAGCAGTGTCCAGATTTCCGGGACCACTGACAGTTGCGCATGCCAGATCGAGATCCAGATCCAGATCGAGCATTACATGGGTGGAAGGCAGTGCCTGGCACCAGGATTTGCCATAATGTCAAGGTGCCACCATGCCAAAACAGTGTACCAACGCACAGTAGGTCTACCCCAAAAAATTTTTAAGGGGATATTTATGCAGATTCCCGTTTGTATAATGTCTTCCAACAGGTGTCCAAAGAGATAAAACAGTTTTATGATGAAGCTCATCAGCAGACAATATCTGGGAACAAGGAGGCAAGGGACAAAGCCCTTCCTGTACTCAAGGTTTTCCATGAGACGGTAAGGAAGACTCATCTGATTCTACCTCTTGTATCCTGCCATGAGAATTCTTGAGAACTAGCGCCCACTAGTGGCCTCTGACGGTGTCACATCTTCTTCATTACAGCTGCAGTGCTGTGCAGGGAAAGATATCAAGCAGTATCTAGCGGCTATAACTATGTGTCAAGACATAAATGATATTTTTGCAAAGGTAAGGAACTTGACAAGTTATTACATGACCCGTGGGGGGGCAATATAGCCCATATTACCCTCTGTATTAACTCACTGTCTTCCCACAGGACTGTCACACAAAGATCGATGAACTATTCTCCACTAAGCTCTATTTGGTGGGCATTGCTGCTGTTGTGGTAGCTGTTATCATGGTGAGTGCACTCAATCCTATCCACCTGTTCTCTGGTTTTCTCCTTGTAACAGCCGTTGCTGTTCATTTTTAACCTTCCAACTTGTTCATAATTCCCCTGTCCTTTATATAAATTAATCTTACACGGACGATCACATTTAGAAAAGTTCAAATGAGTTCAGGAACATTTGATATTTTTATTGGCTCATTTGACAGCAGTCAGGAAGCTGCTCTTCATGATTTGAATCAAAAATGTCTTCTGAAAACCTGAAAAAATCCAATCCCAATCATTTATTTTTTGTTCTATTTCTCATGACCTGTTTTCCCTCAAATACAGGGCTTTTTGCAGGAATACAATTAACATGTTATAACCTTTACACATATTTCTGAACTCTCAGTGTGCCACGTCATATAAAATCCAGTGCATATATAAAATACATTTGGATTCTTGGTAGAGTTATTTCTCCAGTGCGCAGGAAAGTTTGAGAAGAAGGTAGATCGTGCTACCTTTAGTAGAAGTTAGTAGCTGCTTTCTCAGATTGACCGTCGTCGTGTGGTGGTCGACAATGAACTGGTCACCGACAGCCACTTAGTTTCCACCAAGAACAATAGATCTTAACAAGCTCCTCTCTACTCTTTGTTAGCCAAAACAAGTGATCCCCGAGAGAGTTGGGGCATCTGCGCCTATAAAAAGAAGTATATGTGAAATGGATCCTTATACAAGGAGCAAACATTCTAATGAGAAATGATAACTTTTTATTAGAGCATACTAGCTTTTTAAGGCATTATTGACCAAGTAGTATCATTTTTGTGAGAGGATTTTGTTGTTGAAATTGAAAGCTCTCTTTAAGCGAACCAGTCATCCATCAATAACCTCCTTTACTATACGAGTATTAGATGCCTGCATACGCAGTGATGCTCCAAATATCATTTTGCTTGTTAATTGATGCATTTAATCCGATACTTGGCCTGTATTTACAGAGACTTTCTTGTCTTTACCCAGTTTGAGCGTCAACCATTAAACTGCATAACTGAGTACATTGGACCAATGAGCATAATATATTCACTACTTTTTTGTCTGCGTTTCTCCTTGTCTGTAGATCATCGAGATGATATTCAGTATGGTTCTGTGCTGTGGAATACGGATTTACTCTGTGTACTGAAGAGCCAAGCTGTCTCTCCTATGTAAATAACCCAATGTCTCTTGCACTCTCCCCCCTGTCTATTTCTCTTATTAACGTTCTGTAACTGCCGTCTTAGAATGTCTGCCGAGGTTGTGGGATCCCTGCAGAAAGACTCTGACTCTTGGCGGCTGGGATAGTCTGTTCCTTTTCACATACCCTGGCAACGAGAATACGGCCGCAAGGCACTCAGGAGTTACGATCCTGTGAATGTAACCCGTCATCCTAGAGCTGTAATGCATCATGTTTGCGATGAACCGTGTCACTGCCATGTTATGATGCGTACATTTTCACTTACCATTTGCAGAATGGATCTCCCCATTAATCTCTGAGAATGACATAAACTACTGTTGTACAATTTGTTACATCTGGTGTATGTTTATCTCCCTCTGTTTTCTCTCTTAATGATTTTTCCTTGATAAGTGAACGCATGGTGAACAGTTTAAGTATCTTTCCACTAATCTTTGAGAATAATAAAATATGTTGTTATACAGTTTGTAACATCAGTAGCACCCAAGGAGTTCTTCTGTAGTCACACGTGTTGTTACCATGGGGTATACTGATCTCTCTCCCCTTTGTGTCCTTCATTGAGGAACATCAATGATCTTTTCCTGTCCTTGTCACTTGTATGAGTTCTCTATGGACAGCTGTGTATTTTCTGAGTGTAACTCCAATAGTTAGTGCAGCGGGCTACTCTTAAGTGCCCTTTTTGCTATCTGGACAAAACATTATCTTTGCAACTATGTAAATGATGTTGTTTTAGTATTGTTAGGGAGGTCCAAGCCCTTTTACCCAGCGTCTAGCCCCTTTCCCTGCACAATCAGTCCCTACCTACACAGCACGCACCATCATCACATAGAAAACTAAATATATACATATAAAGATTGCCATTAAAAACCCTTTGATGGGGCATTTTTCTTCAACGCCTATCTCCTGTTTGGCTTGTTTGTTGACGTGTTCAAAATGTTCACGGGGATTGCGGGAGTTTAGATTATTCTGTATGGAATTTGTCATGTTCACAACATACTATGGGAAATCTGGCACATACTAGAACTTTAGAAGACTTAACCTGAATTAAGACTCCTCGCCAAAATGAAAGTGACATGTTTTACCAAAAAGCTAACGTATATGAATTACCCAAAAACTACTGGTTTAAGACATATCCTTCAAAGCAGCTACAAGGTCGCCCTATGGGCGGTAAAGTCTTCTAACCTACTCCTTCTAGGACTAGGTGAAGAGATACTGAGAAAAGGGTGGATTGGTCACTTCTGAGTCAGTATTCTGAGGAACAGGGTTGTATATGTAAACCTTACGTTCTGTAGACGCATGCCAATATCAACTATATGTATTTACATTAGCGTGAAGCTCTACGCAATTCATTGCTTTTGGTATCATAAGAAGCTTTATATATTTTTAGAATATAACTGCCGTTATGGAACATGAAACATCTAAGACTTCTACTACTTCATCTATTGTGAAGACAATCCTCTAAGCCAGGACAGTTACGGAGCTTTATACTCCGTATTGCAGGCTTAAATGTTAGGAGCTGGAAAGTAGAATATTCAAAGAGATCAATATGTAGACGAGTAAAGAGTACAAAAATTGTTGCTGCAGTGTCCTGGTTCCCAGGATTTGTCTGGCCTGGATGTACGAGGATAGTGGACGGATTGATAAAAGGCAAATCGCTTATTGTACAATTTGGGATTTCAGAGAAGAAATCGCCATTCTAAATTATAATCAAGATAGCCAGATATATTATTAAAAAAAATCAAATGATTCTTTGGGTTTAGAAAAACTGAAGATAGACGTATCATGAAGTGATGGTAGGGCATTTAGATGTAACCGTGGAAACCAAGATTCAGGCATTCAATGTCATGTTATGCTGCCAAATCGCCATGGACAGCGCCGTTAGTCTACAAATGAGCATTTCTGATTTCATGAAATCATATACCGTATTTGCTCGATTATAAGACGAGGTTTTTTCAGAGCAAATGCTCTGAAAAAGACCCCTCGTCTTCTAATCGGGGTCGTCTTCTAATCAGACCTCAAATAGAGGTCTGATTAGGAGACTAAGATCCAGATCCCCCGCACC
>VKOC01004036.1:0-28087 GCA_009364415.1 Spea multiplicata
TTTAAATATCACAATAAAAAACCTAAAATAATATTTTTTTATTTATTTTTATTTCCCAGCTGTTTTTCTGAATAGTCTCCATAGGGGATAGATTTTATTAAAAAAAAAAAAAATGTATTGCGCTATTTTTATTTTGGTTGCATGTAAAACATTGATGGAAAGCTTGCTGAATATTTTAATATATCAGTAATAATAGCTAGTTAAATAACTAAAGTAACTGCAACAAACTGCAATCCATCACTACAGTTTTGGCCGTGAATGCCGCGTTTTTGAAGTAATATGGCATCCGTCCACTTTCTTGTTCCTCATGGTAGAGCTTGAATTTTTAATGCTGTTCTTTTGATGGGTTCCAATTAGCATTTGGCACTGGAGACTGGCGATACTGGGAATGAAATCTTAAGAAGTAGTAAAAAGTATTCTTTATGTAAATTATTTCCTAAAAATTGTTTAGAGCTATCACTCCCTTAATCTATCTATCTATCTGTCCGTCCGTCCGTCCGTCCGTCCGTCCGTCTGTCTGTCTATCTATCTATCTATCTATCTATCTATCTATCTATCTATCTATCTATCTATGGTACACAGTCAGACATTAAAAATCATAAAATCAAGCATTTTTAAGTAAAAGCAGCAATGCTTACTTTTACTTATATTAATTATGATAAATAACTAAAAGTTTTAATATGTATTGAGTTATATACATAACTTGTGGGCTTCACTGGCGTCGGTGGGAGGTCCCAATGACGTCGGTGGGCGGTCCCGATGACCTTAATAGGAGTTCCCTCTTACGTCGGGGGCGTTCCCGATTGCGTCGGGGAGTTCCCACTGACGCCGGTGGCGTTCCCACTGACGGCAACGGGAAACACCCCCATTTAAAGGAAAAATGGGCGGACAGCGGGGCGTGTCAACAGGATTCGGGTCTTGACCCGGAGAACCGGAGAAGCAGTGCTCACCCGGCAATCTCCGGGTCAAATTGTTTGCAGGTATGTTTATATAGCGCCTGTATAATGGGCAAATAGGACATAATAAGTAATGCATAACAATTTGAACAAAAGGTGAGGGGGGCCGTGGTCAAACAAATCAAAAACATATTAGGGAGAAGAGAAGAGGACATTAGCTACAAGGAAGAACAGATCAGCTGAAAAATAAAACTAATTCGGAAATTGAATAGTTGTCGCTGTTTGGGGAGGCAGACAAGCGATGGTGGCCTTGTCCGCACAGCACCAGGTAACACAAGGAATTAAACTCTGTGAGTACCGTTAACTATTGCTTGCTGGGATGAAACAGTTTTTACTCTTTATGTTTGCTAAATAAAGCTACGTTTTTATTAAAAAAAACCTCCCGGGCTCCAACCTTTCTAGTGATGTCCCTGTGATTTTGTGTATTTACATACATCCCGAGTGCCCTGTTTTCCTATAGACATTTTTGGGGAGACCCTCTGAATCCCAGTACAAGGAGCTGTAGAATCAAATCAGCAAGTCAGACATCCATCGCAGCTCCCACGTGGACTCCTTGCAGCCCTCTGAGGCTGAGCACCAAGTCATGGCTCTTTAGATAAGATGGGCAGATGGCCTTGACTTTGGTCCACTTGACCCGCCAACACCAAACCCTCCTCTCCTCTGACCATAGGCCCTAACACAGGTGTCCTATTTTGGGCATTTGTAATGTTGGGGGGTGCGATTTGGTGAAACACGGCTTTGTTGCGGTGGTGTTGTGAGGGCCGAGCACAATATGTTTTTATATTTGAATAACATTAACCCGTTTACGACAGAGGGAACCCCTCTTTCTGGAATACGAAGTGTTAAAACCATTCATTTTTGCTCGAATCTGTGTCTGTATGACGTGAAAAGTTTAATTTCATGATTTATAGCCACAATCAGCTTTAAATATAATTGTAGAATAATAATCGCAACATTCTAATTATAGGATAATAATAATATTGGATATATTACAGATAATTATAGAATAAAGATAGTAAATTGCCCTTACAGAAGCTGTGTTCTGCTATTACGTTCGCCTTAAAAAATTATAGAAATATAAATTGTTTCTTGTGAAAAGTAATATGTGATAATATGGTATTAGCAAAAACTAATTTCCAGCCAACGCGTTCCTTGCATTTTTTTGTGCTTTATCCTACGCACTTTTTTAAGTCCAAAAAAAATTAAATATTCCTTTTCCGTAAGGATTACATTTCTGCATAAATAGTTTATTTAAGTAGCCTAGTTATCTCCAATTTGCCCAGATATAATTTTTCAGCTCATTCTTTGGGGGAAAAAAAAGGTTTAAATGGAAACAATACTTTTTTAATTCATGTATTTATTCTATACATTGTGACATCATTTTTGCATATGTGACAAGGGTGACATGAGTGACAGCCACTAGCTGGTTCTTCGTGGGAAAAAGCTAGATTTTTAATATGATCCTTCTTTGATCGATTCTAATTAGCAGCTGGCATGGAAAAAAAAAGACAAAAGCATACCATAAAACCGACAAAAACAGACCAATTCCAAGAAACTGTATGCATATTTTTGTGACATGTGGCCCAATTCTTAAGGTTAACAGATGGCTCAAAGTCTTTGGGGACGGTTAAATGAAATCTGTTCCTTTCTTTCATTAACTCGCTGACTACAGGATTAAAAGTTAATACATTCCACTAAAAATTAGAAGTAAAAACACAAAGCCCACGTAAAAATACATACGATTTAATCCTTTGTGTGCCAGCTACATGTATAGTACTGTAAATGTAGGTGGTCCAGAAGGACTAGGGTGACCACTGCGTACAAAATGTATAATGATGGAGGAAAACAAATTCCATACAGTAGTCGAGGCTGTCGATTGGCCAGTAAGATGATCACAGCCAGAAGAAGTCTGGAGAATTTAATAGTACACACAAGACTTGAACACAATAGCTTCTCCGAAAAATAAGACTAAAATTACATTTATTCAATGAAATTAAATAACAAAATCAAAAATGAAAGCTCCAAAAAAACCCATCCATGGAGCAGGTATCCAAATATGGCTGCTTGCTACCAGCTTAACTGCTTGAATGGTGGTGGTAGGGGGCATTTAAAGTGCCAGCATGCTACAGCATCCCTACTTGTAAGGGACTAGGAGCCAGACAGACACAAAAAAGGTAAAATGCTAAACCAAAAGCAAAGTCCAAATAACAAGCCAGAGTCAATAACCAGCGCGGGTAATCAGGCGAGCCGGATCAGGAATACGGAGGTCAGCGAAGTCAGGGTACAGAAACCAGGAGTCAGGAGCCTGGAGAGTAGTCTTGTGAAGCCGTGAGACTTAAGTACGCTTTAGTACTGATTTTAGGATATCTATATTGGACAAACTTGCTTAAAATTAGTTTTGGGGGGTTCTAGTGTTTTCTGGTAAGAAACTTCCTCTACAATATCTTCTAATAAGGCTACCGTCAGAAAATTAATATAAACACAATCAATAGAGACTTGGTTTGCTATTTTACTGCTTATGTGTAGTTTGTGAAAAAAAAGTTTTTGGGGTTTTTTTTTTACATATTCTGTGTAAAAATATTTATAAATATATTAAAGTCTGAGTTTCTAGTGAAGTTACAGATGGACCTCGATTGACCAAACCCAAGCTTGAGCAGCCACTTGTCCAGTCACCAATGGACGAGTTAAGAAAGTTGAATCAAGTCTTCTGCTGACTTGTAAGCAACAGCCGTCAAGTTCCTCGGTCAATTTCTGTTTTTGAAGAGCGCAGCTGCTATGCCTTTTAATTAAATTGAAGTTGAGCTGAGTTGAGTCATAGCAAAGGGAGAAAATGAAGGCAATGGTGTTGACGTGAGTGAGCATGCAAACTGTTGGTTGTGTTTGGACTCAGCAACTCAACGCTCTTGCTGATTAGACCCAAACGGACCACTACGAAAATATCACAGATCCTTAAACGCCAAGGTCCACTTTTTTTAGTTTTCTGATGTTTTTTGTGACGTTTTCGAATAAACAAATTGATTGTCGCACGAGTTTCTCCACAAGTCTAGAACTTTGTTCATCAATATCATTTTCCAAAAAAGTAACCATGAAAAAAAACCCTTAATCTCATTACCCCACGAATTTATTATAATCCAGATATTTTATAATTCTTTCAATTAACAGTAGACACATCTTGATTACTTTCTAATTAAATCATTTCACTCAAAGACTTTGCAATTACAACAAGAAGTTATTAAAATGAGAAAACATTTGCAAGCTCGGTACTTTTGATTATTAAGTCCTCGCCATATAATACTTCTAAATATTCTATGCAGACATCTGGTAAAATTTATGCTTCGTTCTACACATATTTAACTAAAGTGCCCGGAGAAACCTTTAAAAAAAAATCTGAAACGTATGATTGTGCTATATTATGTTTTTAATAGAAAAGGAGTTACACTTCAGTTAAATTGGAGGAAATCTGCAACATTGTCCCCTTTTGCATCATCAGGCACTCGGATGCCTTTCTTCTTCTCACTTCCTCCAAATCTTATCATGGTTTCGTACATTTTATTCTGCATTTCCTTTTCTCCAATTCTCCTTAAATGTACTGTTTCTCCTTCACCTCATTACAACCTCAATCCATTCCAAATATCCCCTCTCATCCCCTTAACTCACATACACGTCTATTCCTACCTTAAAACCATACCTACTATCAACCGAACTCTGATAAAGGCGCCATATCCCCATAAATCACAGTTATACCCCTTACCCATCTTCCTCATCCTCCTATGCTCAAGTGACGTGGAACCCAACTCTAGTACCCCTGTTCCTACTCGATTCCATCCTTCCAATCTCACGCCCGTTCTTGCTAATCCTACTACTACTCTTTCTTGTGCTGTCTTCTCCCACCTAATTTCCTAATTACCAAACACCCCTTCTCTCTGTCGGCCCACTACCTCCTCTCCTGTAACCAAATCTGCTACCCCCCCCTCCATCTGCAAATCAAAAACATAAAATGGAAAGAACCAAGGATAACATCATCCTTCATGAGTACCTCGACCCCTCTCCTTCCCAGTAGCCACCATCTGCTGCTTTGGGTCCTTTCATTCCTAACAAGGTTTCTGAGGTCCTCTTGTCTTCCCTCCTCTCTCTGGCTGCCAAGTTGACCATTTTCCGAAGAATCCCCAACCTTTTTGTTTCCAGGGTCTTTCCAATGAATGTAGCCCATCTACATCTAAAGAAACCTTCTCTAGATCCTTCATCCCCCATCTAACCACTGCCTTCTCCGCCCAGTCTCCAAAACTCATTAATATTCTGACTTTTAGATTTTTTATTTTTTTTTTGAACCTGTGGGGTAAATGTAATTTTTTAAGAGAAAATTCCTACAAAACCAGTGAATTTCTGTACTTTTTAGGCCAAGGAGCTTACAAAAACACTCTTATCTTCATAAATCTGTGTGTATTTGCAAAAATAGTTGTAGG
Organism: Spea multiplicata; assembly: GCA_009364415.1. Classification (NCBI taxonomy): domain Eukaryota; kingdom Metazoa; phylum Chordata; class Amphibia; order Anura; family Pelobatidae; genus Spea; species Spea multiplicata. Next base: position 5,420 of record VKOC01004036.1, read on the forward strand.
AATTTTTTTTTTTTTAAATGATCAGAAGACTACTTTTAAAGTTTGTTTTTTCTTGTTCTCGCATACTTTATAGGAAATTAGGAGGCACAGTTTAGGTTGGTTTTTTGTAGGAGCCTCCAAGGTGGGTAGGAAGAGCCCTTTTCACATTTTCTACATGAAAATAGGTCTACATGTTTTAGCCTTCCTATCAGTAATACTATGTGAAGCTTTTAGAAATCCTGATCAGTCAAACAAAAGGGGGTTATATTCTAGCAGCTGCAGCCAATCAATTACCGTGTAACATTCGTTGTATTTTGTTTCGATATAATATAAAACCGTAGGTATTATTAAATTTGTATGTTTTTCTCCCCAATTTCATTCAGGTCATTTATTCTACATACCATCCTTTCACTTTGTTCGGCAAGTCCGGATTTTTCATTTAAGAAATTTAAGGTTGGAAACAAAGAATCCGTAGACTTAAGCAGCCCCTTACGTAGCTTGTCAAGTGTTGAAATGGTGTCGTTAATCCTGCTTGACAGCCATATTGAATGCCGCAGATCTAATCCACTGTTTAATCTTAACAAATGATATTTCTCTTGTAACTTGACGAATTGAATTATACAGCTATTTTAGGACTTTTTTTTTTTAAGTAATGCTGTTTTGGGCCCAAGAGGTTGATTACAAAAGTCCCTGAGCTGGTTTCCGTTTTCGTTGGGGCGTGAGCTGAGCGGGAAGACGGGAGTTAAAAGAAGAATGAATAGCAAAACTCTAGAAATAAGAAGTACTTTCTCAAACTGTATTTAGAACCAACTTTGATTTAAATATAAAAAAAACTTGGGAAAAAACGAGGTTTCGCCATTATATTCCTTAATGTTTACTAGGAGCAGATCGATATCAGATGGGGCCCTTGGGTGCCACTCTTACAAGGGCCCCTCTCCAAAATAATTAAAGAGACGGACAAACCTTATATTCACCCATAGACAGTCAAAGCACCTGGAATTCGAAAGCCACCGTCAGAAACATCTCCAGGGGTCATACTTAAGGAGACGAGAGGGGAACCACAAAAGAATCCAGTTGAGCCACGCAAGACAAAGCTGGATGAATGTTAAACTAATAATAATAATACAACCATGGATATGTTTTATTACAAGCAGACATACAACTTCCACTCTTACTGAACATGTAACATGTTACTAAAAAACACTGCAGCAGTACATGGGCCCCTATATCAGCCAGGACAAATACTCAATGTATGCCCCATTTGCCCCACTGTTCATTTGCATTAGCCCCTGGTATGGACCAAAACAACAAAGTCTTATCAATTTTTGCCAATGTCTAAAACATACGTACCCCTTGTACGCTAATAGGAATGAACTGCACTTTTTTGGCACCCTTGCCCATCCCCCATCTGTTCTCTGTGCGGAAGATGCTATCCCACTAGTGAAGTCCAACACTGGCCTGACACTGGAGTGTCCCCTTAAACAAAAACAATCAGTATTACAATAATAATAAAAAAAATAAATAAAATTATATATATATCCTTAACTGTACCCATAATTGTAATAATTTGACCTAATTTCAAATATAATGCAAGCAATTCTTATTTTCGTTGTGCAAATACATGATGTCACAAGAAAAGGCTACGACATTGTATTTCTGATTTATTTGGTGTTTTTAATTAAGGTAATTATCTAATCTAAAGTCCGCGTCTCTAGAAATCAGGACCGATTTGATTTTTTTTTTTTTGTTGTTGCCAGCGACAGATGACAACAAAACGCTGTTTATTTTACAAGATGGAAAAAATATTGAACGCCCTCCGGACACCGAAGGAATTTTCTTGCGGGATTAAAGGAGCAGAGATGAATTAGGTACGCGTAGGATCAATATCTGTTTCTCTTCTTGGCTCAAGATAGGATTTGTCAAAATTTGAGAGCTGCTTCTATTGAGTGTCAGCTACAAATCCTTCCAATACACGGCATCTTCTTACCGAGGGCAGGAATATAAATGACGACGTTCTCCGTCCCTTACAATTTCTCCGTTCGCAATACTTTATCATCTTTTTTCTTCTTTTCTCCTTTCCTTTAATGAGCTTTAGTGTGATGAATTAACCTCTTAAGACCGGAACGTGATACATGTCTATAAACCGTTAACTTGCATTCGTGTATCTTATGGTTGGTTGGGTTAAACTGCTTAGAAACAGAATTTTGTATCTAAAAGTATCTATTTTGTTGAATCACAGAGGGCATTGTAATGATTATTATCGTATAGACTTTAGAACATGGGGAGATACTTTAGAACGTAAAGGTTGGGTTCTCTCTAATGAGTCTGGAAGGGATGGAAAATCTTCATAATTATTTATTCTAAGAAGTGGTTAGTCACTCGGGGAAAAAGTTATTTGAGTTCCTGGAACTAATGGACTGGTAGGAGCACTTTTATTCAAAATGGCTGTCAATCATGCATACTCACGAGCTGTCCACTTTTAGTTTGGCAAGTCCCTCTTTGGGACCCAAATCACTATTCTCCCCACTGATGTCTCTACTTTCTAAGAACTCAGAATGCGTGCTGATGTGACTGTATCATTCACAGCCCTACCAGTCAACATCATATATATTCTTTGAACATCCTAATCCATTATATAAACAGCGACATCAGTAGACTAGGCGTACGTCTAACACATCCCTAAAACAAAAATCCCCCTTCTCCGGCCATTAGAAATATTCTGATATGTATATGGGGCATCATAGGGTTCTACAGCCCTAAAAACCCAAATAATAATAATAATAATAATAATAATAATGTCTATAGAAACAGCAGGAAAGGGCTTAATAAATTAAACTGTGTAGATAAAATATGTAAGAAATGAGGTGGATATATGTCCCTAAATCGCTAAATTTACAGTACCATGATTGGGAGGCGATTTTTCATTCTCCAATACAGGTAAAAGTTTTGTCATTTTCCTATCTTTATCATTTTAGGTTTCAGGGACTACTCGTTTTGGGTCTTTACACCTAATGCAGCATTCTATATGTAAGACTGCATTATCCTCAAAGCCGAGTTCAAATAATCAATTAATAAGACCCAAGTATTTATTATCACTCTTTCTACTAGTTAGTAGTTACTTTGATAAAACGAGTTGATTCTTATCCTATAATTGTAGTGCTGGGGCATGGGCACGAGTGTAGCCATTGGCATGGGTTACTGGCAATAGCTAAAATGTTTCATTTGGAGAGTAGAGAGAGGAGAGACAGGGAAACAAGAAAGAAAAAAGTGAGACGAGAAAGGAGAGAAGGGTGAATAATGAGAGAGGAGAAAGGAAGGAAGTGAAAAAGAAAGAGAAAGTTGATAGAGAGGCTGGATAAAAAAATTGTGGAAAAAAGAGAGAGAAAGGGGGAAAATAAGAGTATATATAAAAAAAGGATAAAAAGGCCCACCAGCCCAGCATTTCTCAGGATATGAGGAGGTAAATCCAGGACATATCTCTTTATTCCTGGCCCCTACTTGTTAGGTATACAATAATGTGTCCAAGTGTTCCCATATACATGCGCCTATGTATTCTAACCTATATTTTCCCGCATAGCCCAGATTTACTTATGATACCATTTCTCCACCTTACTACCCGTCTCTCTCACGTACAACACATTACCAAGCTTTTACCAACCTACATTATATCCGTATTTTTAAAAGATTACACATTCTTTTTCAATTGATCCCACTTCGGTTGGCAATCAGCCTTTAATTTGCACCCCCAGCTGTTTTGATTGCCTTTGTGCTTCTATTCTCGCATTACTTCTGCTTTATTTGAAATGGTACCGCTGTCCATTTTTATACAGAAAACTTGAAAATATCACAGTTTAATCTTGATTTCTTCTGTATATTAAGCGACATTAGTTTTGATTCATTGATTTCCTTGATTGCATTGACATTGCGAACGCTCGTTGTAAAAATAGGGATTGACATGCTAATGCGGTAACTCACAATTGAAAATACATCGGCCACACAATTTGATTGCGAATGATTAAAAATTATATGAATGGTAATTGAGGGAATTGGATCAGAAACAATGCAGCTGTAAGTCCATTTGCCAAAAAATTTACTTTTAAGACACTGGCGCTTGTATCCGGTTAAAACAGTAAATGCTCAGATTCAGACTCAATTTAAATAAGATTATAATACTATATATAACCAAATCATTTTGGAGATAACAGGGACATTTCTGTATCTCTAAAGTATCTTTTATAATAATATATATTATAGAATAATATGGACGCTTATATATTAGTCAAAAAGTAAATATTTTATCTGTTGAGGTCTCCAACTCCCTCGCTTTACTATTAGACATGTGCAAATGGTCCAAAAACTATTCGGACACATTTTTGGTTTTGGCCCACTTGTTTTTGGGCACCAAATTATTTTCCCTGCCATTGGGTTCAGATGAAAATCGGGGTGGGGGGGCATTTTTAATTCACAAAATTTGTTTTCCGATGACTCACATTCATTCTCACACTCTCACTCTTTCACACTCTCGTTCTTGTTCACTCTCTCTCATTCTCTCTATATGTTTACTTTCTCTGCCGACCACTTCTTGTTCTTCATGTTCTCTATTTTATCTTCTCTATTTCATCTTCTCCCTTCTGTCCGCATCTCCCCAGACATAACCTGGTGCAAACGTCCGCCAAAATGATGATGCTTCCGGTGACGTCCTCTCCCCAGATCCATCGATTGGGGAGAGGACATCACAGGGTGTACCTCCATTCTGGCGGAAGTTGACCTTAGGGCAAAGTGGTGGCTATTTCTGTGGCGTCATCTCCCCAACTGGAAGATAAAAGAGAAAACATGAAGAACAAGAAGGTGCGGAAGTAGTCGGCAGGGAAGGTAGGGAAACATTTAGAGAGTGTAAGTGAGAGAACGAGAATGAGAGTGTAAGAGAGTGTGAGTGGAAGGGCCCACCAATTTCGGATGAAAATTCATGGCTTTTTCTTAGAAAAAAAAACAGAATTTGCCGAAATTCCGTAAATTTGCAATTCATACAAATCCAAATGTGCAAGTCTGTTTACTATGCATTATGAAGACCAAGCCCCATTAAGAAGGAATAATCTGGTTTTGTATAATGTAAAGTTAAATCAGGGAGGAAAACTCCACACATTATGTATACATTATACAGGGCCACCTAAGTCTATTTTGTAACTCATTGGGGTTGACCTTTCATAATGTGGTGTTTCATGAATATACCCAGTCAGGTATATTACCCCCCACCAACACTTACCACAGGACCTATTGTTCTGCTGACTAGTAGATTTGGTATGGAGGCCAAGGCACCCCAATTCTCCATAGTGTATATGGACCAGTTACAAGGGAGATCTCCACAACCGACTCAGTGGACCAGTGGCACGCTGGGCAGCCTGGTCACCCAATAGGACAATCTTGCCCCAGATATACGGAAGAAAGGCCACCAAACTTAAACTGCCACCCTAGGCTTACTTGACCTATGCTAGAACACCCCATTAAATAAACCTCCATTTACAGTGCAAGTTCCTTGATAGATAAACACGCATGGGATAGACGTACGGCTCCTGAATCTAAGACGAGACCAACGACTGATTAAGGTCTTTACAGCAGGAGAAACGGGCGACTAGATGGGGCCAGGTGGTTGTGATCTACTATCAAATTCTATTTCTACGACTTTTCTTTTAATCTAGATCTTTAAGATCTTTTTTCTAAATTTGTTTTACCATTTCGGATAAATGCTGCTTTCTCTCTTTTCTTACATTTTATAGAAAGATAATATATATATATATATAAATACAATATTTTGTGTCATACATTAATTTGATACCCTATAAAAATCATTATCTGGGCTTAATTATTATTAGGGGGAAAGTCCTGATTTTTTTTTTTTTTTTAAAGTAAAGATTCTGGTAAGCGTAATATATATGCATCAACTGCATTTAAACTCTCTTCTGAGTATTCTTCAGATTGTGTAACAAATCAGACAAAAGTCATGTAGTCCATTATATAGCTGAGTGCTTTTATTCCTGATTAGAAGGAAGTCTGCCATTTCCCCACATGGATAATAGAAAATGTCATCACATAAACGGGCTATATAGTCATTTTTTATTTTCTCTTAACTTTTTTTTTAAATGTTATCTTGCCGTGCCTAGTTTTTAAAAGGTTAAAGGGGAACTCTTTTATGTACAACATGAAATTATTATGTCTTCCTAGAGCTTGGGTATTTTGTGTTTTGTTTTTTTTTTGTTGGTGTAATTGCTTTGGAGATATTTAGTTTGAAACTATTTCACTTAGTTGCCTCTAATTCATTGTGAATTCCTCTGTCGCACTAACCCAGGACTGGTGCCCCATACTCTCCAAAATTAAAAAAGTATACTTTTGAAATAAATTTGAGTCATGTGATAGATGTTAGCGCACTTCTCATCCAATCAGCTGAGACCAGGTTGAACTCCACTCCAGCGAACGAGGTGTAATTGCGTTGTTGAGTGTTGGCGACAAACTCAGTGTCTGCTTCCAGAGAGTGCCGATCACTCTGGGCAAACAGCTTATAAACTCAAAATATTGTGGCCGTCCAAAAAAATAACTTTGAAGATTTTTTTTTTTTTTTAAGAAATCATTTATTTAAACTCTGTACCTACAGTGCCCGTCCCAGCCCTCAACACCCTAAATCTCGGCTTTTATCTTACAAATAAATAATTTAAAATAAAAATAAATTAATAAATAAATTGATTGATAAATAATTACAGGACCCACAATCTTTTGGTTCCCAGGTAGTTACAAAAAAAGATATCCCTGAGGGTCTACAAAAATCCCAAGAGAAACTCTAGTCTCATTGTAGTGCTCTCCGATCAGGGCAGTGCAAAATAAAAAAGTTGAAAAAAGTAAAAAGGAAAAAATGCATAATAAATTGAAAACAATAAACAAAATAAATAAAAAAAAAGTTAATGAAATGTTAAACAAATAAAAAATAGTGTTGTGTGTAAAAAAAAAAAAATATGAAAAAAAACTATGCATGTGAAATGTTGCTGAATATTGGGTATGTGTTTAGCATCTATCCTATAAAGAAATCCTAAGAAAAATGAAGAAAAACATTTTTAGTTTGAATTTTTTAGATACATATATTTGCATGCGCCTACCCAGAATCCCTTGTGGTTGGGGCCGCACCATGAGATTTCTGAGGGAAAAACAAGTAATAATGCTTCTACTACCATATATATATATTAGAGTTAGCATATATTGTTTTCTATGTATGAATATTATTAACCACTTAAGGACAATGGGCGGTCCCAAAACCCATAGAAAACAATGCATTTTGAGCCCGTACATGTCATTAAGGGGTTAAAAAAAAAAGAAAACAAGGGGAAACACAGTAGAACAGACAATGTAGGTAAAGGTGCACAAAAAATGTGTTGGCCTTTAAAGGGCCAATATTTTACGCTAATATTCTGCAATATTCTGTTTTTTTGGGGGGTGAAAATATATGTTTCAAATAATAATTAGCAGAATATCAAATGTAATCATTAATTGTTGAGATTGTGTCTTTTGCATAAATTGCAGTGTTTTTCTTCTGGTATATGGTTTATGGTTTTTTTTCCCCCTTATTCGCTGTAGGAATGTGAATTCACGTCTCGTCTTTCACAAGTCGGTATCTGCATTGTTAGCAAGAAATAGGCCGGAAAGACGTACATTTTGTAAATGAGGTGCACTTTACTGCATATATTCATGAGAGACGGTTTGCTAACAGCCTTCGCTGTCTGTAACATGTCCAAGTCTGCGTTGCATTATATAATATTAGATACAATTTATTGCTACGTTATTTTTGAAAATTTGTATGAAATTGCGGTACAATTATCTATTTCCAGATGTATTTCACATTTTTCTCCGGTAAGGAAAGACGGTATTGTTCCTGAAGGCTTATTTCAGTAGAGTCCGAGTCAGCAGCAGGTTTATAAAGTCCAAGCTAAAGTTAGTTTCATATTTATCTTGTTTCAGAAATCAAAGATTTGGCATTAATTATTGTGGGTTTTCTTTTTAATTTCACTTCAATACGTTCATATGGTGATTATGTTATAATGGAGGTTCATAATGTATGTATGTTTTTATTTACTAAAAGCTAATTGAATTATTTTGCGCTTTAAGGTTTGCTATATAATAAAATATATATTATAGATAAAATATATAAATAAATATATATATATGTTATATATAATATTATAATATATATATATATACATAATCAAAATGGAGGTACAATGAGTGCAGTTATATAATAAGTACAGTGCACTACAGACCTTTTGATTAGGATACAATAAGTATGGATACATTAGGAAAGAAGGTCCCTTTCCCATAGAGCTTACAGTCTAAGTAATACTAATGAGTTATGGACATACAGATACAATCGTGGGAGGAGGTAAGGGTGATATAACTAAAATGAATCATTCAGATCCTCAGAATAGGAAATTAGTAATGTTTCCCCTATAGTGTACACAGTGGCGCCACTAGGGTTGGTGTCACCCGTTGACGTGCGCGGTGCCGTAATTCCTCCTCCGCCATCCAGTGCCAGGTCTGCCTCCTCCGCTCTGGTTGTACCGCCAGGGCCGCGCTATGGTGGGGTGATCCCAGGACGGATTACACTCTCGTAGAGTTCCCTGGTGTGGTGTCACCCCTTGTAAGGTTTCCCCCCCCCCGGGTTGTGACGCCACTGTGTGTACCCATAAGGTGGGTCTCATATTTACTTATTTTATTTGTGGTGCAAATCGTGACACCTGTGTTGAGGGGTCTGGCAAGAGCTGAGGATGCCCGCCTTACAGGAAGAGACACCTCGCAGCACTGAGCATCAGAGCAATGTGAGGAGGACACGTGGGAGGTGCAACAGCACCGGCCTCCATTGATTTTACAGGTCCCTGGGCCAGTCGGAGGATCTCCCCATCTGCCTTCCTGGGAACTCTCTGGCTCTGGCTACCCGGAGCCCAGCATGCAGGCTGCCGGTAGAAGGTCCCGCTGACTTCAGTGGTCGGTCCCACTGATGTCGGTGGGTGGTCCCGCTGACGTTGGTGGGTGGTCCCGCTGACGTTGGTGGGTGGTCCTGCTGACATCAGTGGGCACACACCATTCTTGGAAGGGAAGTGGGCGAGGAGTGGGGTGTTCTGCAATGCCACTCTTGCGACCTGGAGTTTCCCTCAAATGACCCAGAGTCTCCAGACGAAACCCTGAGGGTTCCCAGTAAGGCCCATCTGACCCATGATCCTCCTACCTGCAAAAGAGGCCCAGTGGGGCAGTAAAAATCACACACCATAGGAGCTTATTATTTAAGTAGGTGCACTTGGATAAACAAAAACATCAGTGCAGTAAAGTGTATTAAAAAATGGTTATTCCCAGTTTGTCTTTGTTCACCAAATAATTTTTATATATTTTTTTTTATATTTTTTTTTTCTTTCCACCTTCTCTGTGCTGTAGAATTCTTTTTATATATATTGAGAGAGTTTCCTGGTTTATTTTACACATTGTGGTAGCGAATGAGTGAAACTAAATCACGATTATTCCGTATTAAAATGCAGAGAAATTAATTACTGTCATTTATACCGAAATCATAATTTGTTAATGAGTATAATAAAATATTAAAAGAGATTTTTAATTGACCCCTAACTTATAGAAGTTATTCCTGATAGATGTATTTGTGGCTGACAGGCTGATCCTGTGGGAATGGGTTATGCATTCTGTGGATGAAAATACGATTTTCCTTTTACAAAGAGCTCTATGACTCCCCCCCCCCATTATCCATTTTCACTTTCAAGCTAAAGTGTATAAAAGTTGTGTATTCATTTCAATGCCGTAATTATTAAATTTAAAGTAGATCTGTCACATTTCACTGAATTCTACATTTTACTGTTGGTGCCCAAACCATGTAATTAATAAGATTAATCAGCAAAATGCGTATTTGGGAGCAGCCATCTCAACTTCCTGTTCCTGGGATCTGCATAATAACTACTAACTATCTCCAAAGCAATTAAACTGATTGAAGAACAAGCGGTTGGTTATTTCAATAAATGAATACAATTTTATGATGACTTCATAATCAGAGCCGTCCTAAGACATTGTGCTGCCAGGGTCCAAAGGTGAAATGCTGCCCCATCCACCATAACCATGCCCACATCCCTTCCGTGATATCACGATTAATACAACCAAAATGAAACTTATCATGAAGTGACAAGCACACTCAGACTTACATACCCAGACACGCACAGTCATACACACTAAGAAAAGCAGAGACACACCAACATACCAAAGCACACTAACAAACTCTCATGCTAACACATGCTCACCCAGACACTAACACTACCAGAGACGTTAACACACTCACACAAATACAACTAGACACACATACACTCAGAAACGCACACACAGTAGCATATACAGACAACCACACTAACAAACACACCCACACTAACATACCCACACACAGGAACATACCAACATCCACACACTGCTATATTCAGACACACACAGAGTCACACACACTATCATACCCAGATAGTAGACACACACTAATCCATCAAGACAAACACTGACATACCCAGACACACACACACAGTCACAAACACTAACACACACACAAACATACCCATGGACACACAGTCACACACACACTAACATACCCAAGCACACACACATAAACAGACACACACTTACATACCCAGATACAGAGACTGCCCCTGTGGTGTGCGCAACGGCTCCGCCATGTTGTGGAAGTACTATACCAGGCCAAAATAATGCAAACAGGTCATCTGAGAAAAAGAAGCAACACTTCTCTTTCTCCGCCATTATACTCGGCCATCCCCACAAGCCAGATTTTTTTTCTACCCAGATAGAAATGCCCATCCATCCCACTTTGCCTCCGTCAATGTGCTCAACAACTTCCGCTATGCACGTATATTTTTCTGTAACTCATTCTATTTATATAAATAAAATCATTCACTTGTCTATGTAACGTTGCACACAGCTAGCACTTACCCGCATCAAATTTCTTTCTAAGCATGCACTATTCCTCAAGGGTAGTGTTAATTTGTGTACCTTTTACATTCTCCCATGTAAGTTTTTTTTTTCCATCCTTGTTTTCCTTCGGTCTCCTGGGAAGGCATTTTTTAGCCTCATTGCCCAGGCATGTTTCCAGAATAACAGATGTTTGGCCATGTTACCTCTTATCAGATCTCCCCGGGGTGAAGAGAAATAGGGAAATGACATAAAATATTCACGCCTCACTAGTGCACCGCGTGGGCTATATCACTGACATGTTTTACAAGGCTCCATTGTTTTCATTATAATCCATCACCTTAAACTAATAAAAATCATGCAGAGGTAAACCGGATTATGTATGAATCATTCATCCAAAAAATTCTGGGATCTAGATTATAATGCTTTTCTATGTGTCTCTTTTAGTTTATATCAATGAAGGTGCGCTACCCAACATCCATTCTCTGTGTTTAGAAAACATTTTTGATTACAAGTTGTTGTTCCACCGATTTTGCTCCATTTTACACGTTCATAATTATAAGAAACAAGTGCTATTGGTACCTAGATGCAGGATTTCTTAGGAGCCCCCTGCCCCTTCATCACTCCTAGTAAAGCACCTTTACCTTGTGAAGAAGCTACCTTTATAGCAGATCACAAGCAGCGCTGCTCTACTAATACCATGTCAAGTAACCTGTTAATTTGATCCCACTGACCTCCTCGGCATTGGAGCCCATCCAAGACTATTTGGGCCATTCAAGTCAACAGAGGATGCAATACCTCTTCCAACCACTTGAGGTCACTGGGTCAGAGGAGTTTATATACATAGTCGATTAACAATCCTCTTCCATTGGGATTACTTTTTTCCATCTTTTTATTATTTTTTCGGGATTTACTCTTATAGTTTTACTTTTTTGGATGGTCTCCGTCCGGAAGATGTCTGTATGAAATATTGCTGTATGAAATATTCTGTGGGCTGTTGGATAGATCAGAGACCTGCCTTGTATCGGGCCTTTTGTAGTATGGAAGTCCGTGTCTGACCAGCACAGTCTCCGTAGAGCTTTTCCTCCTCGCCACACGTCCATGTCCTGGTAGAACCTGCTAGAATGTGGTGCTAAGCACAATTTTCTTAAAAGTGTCTATCCCATTAAAGCAGAATGCTTACATTTTAATGCAATCAGAATGAAATCTTGTTAAGATTAAGGTTGTATGTTGCTATTTTAAAAATGAACATTTTTTTTTGTCATGTCAGAAACGGCGATCCCTCTACTATTTTTTCAGTTTCAGAATAATACTTTGCAGATTTATTGCATTCTATCTATACTTTTTTAATATTCTCATTATTCTCAATAATTAGCAACAGGATGGAGAGTGAAAACAGGTATAACAAAAAAGTCTTACTTACCTAGCCCCCCATCTCTATGTAGCCTAGCTTGGTTGTACAATATCCTTCAATGCCCCCATTGTAGTGTCAATCCCTTTAGCATCCAAATGGTGCAAGTGGTAAATTATTTATTTGTTTTGCCTTTTAAAGGGGTCTGATAATTCCTGAGTCCCTAACTTTAGCCCATAGAAAATAATAAATATCCCTCCATCCTAAAAGTAAAATAAGGCTAAAAAATGAAATATGCCTCCCTGGGGATTGTATATCTATGTTAGTGGCGTGGAGTGGTTGGAGGATGCATCACCCCCATCTTATACATATAGAGGCAAGGGGGACGCTTTAATCAGTGTCAGACTGCGGAGGGAGTGGGAAGCTGCAACTCTGGAGCTGCAGCTTCTACCCAAGGTAAGCATTTGGGTTTTTTTTCCCCAACGTTCACCAATGTGAAAGTTCTTGCTTTCCTATGCATTCATTGTCTAGTGGACCCCCTGGGACATTGAAGTCTCCTCTTAAGCATGTCTTAGTTATAATCACATAACATCCATCTATTTACCCCCCCCCCCTCCCAGCAAGGGACAATTTTGGATCCCTGGACATGAGATGGTGGACAAAGGAGGAACTCATCACCCCTTGTTGGTTAATAGAGGTCCTGGAACCCCTGTTTTTGCCTTTATTTATCTCTTTTTGAACCTTTTAATATTTTTGGGAGCATGTCACTTTATATCTAGTCTTGCAGGCAGCTCAGAAGTTGATAAAGTGCCAAGTTTCTCCCGTTTCAAGTTTTCTCCTTAAAACCCTGTTTTGACTCCCAGAAAAACTAATCAATGCATCACTTGATTACCATGATAATAAAGTCTGATTTATATACATCTACAAATTCTTTAAAAAAATTGGGATTTACTTCATCTACAGTGTACGGAGACAGGTGCGTTTTGGAAATGCACATTTTGTCAAGGTGTTTTTTTAACTTTTTTAAAACACAATGAAAAACAGCACAGAGACGTTTAAAAAAAGGAAAAAAAACTATTTATTTGATAGACTATAATAGATAGATTTAGAAATATAAAAATCAGCCACCAAAAGAAATTCAATTATGTCCGTCGTTAATTTAGACTTTAACAGCTGTTTCACCGGCTCTCTACCAGTCGGCTTAATTTGTCTCGGCGTAAAGTGAATTGGATAACCTGATTAACAACCTGATTAGTAATTTTGTTAATTCTTTCCCAGCAGTTCTCTTCGTTAATGCCTAGCAGATGACTCCTGGAACGAAAGATCTGAAGAAAACAATAACGTCAAAATATGGTATTAATGAAATTCTGTGATTGCGTAAAAAAAACAAAAAAAAAAACTAAAAAATGTAATAAATAAAAAAGTTCCAGTATTTCTGGATGGATTTAAACCTTTAAAGATTGGTTGAGTCTCCGGGGAGTCAATTTCTAATCCTCCCATATGTTTTAATAAATTGCAAAGTTATTTGATGCCATCTGTCAGTGTTATCCTTCTGCATATCAAAATCAAATCAAGATTTGCCAAGTAGGAAGCGTCCCTGTCTCTTGCATATCTTACATTATGTTTGTAATTTATGTTTAAATTGCTTTGTGTGAAAGTTCTTTGTACGTCACATGCATGTCTTTTCACTGCCTAAAAAATTAGAATGGGCCCTAGTGTTTCATGGCATATTCAGTAAATATATTTATTTGGCATTAGAATAGGGTACTTTGGGGAAGTGTCCGACTTTTGTCCTCAGTTTCCATTTGTTGCGGAAAAAAGGGTCACGTCCGCCCCTCTGAAGCCTTAAGCAACAAAATTTAAGGTTTATAATATATATAAATTTTATTTTTTTATATAGCGTATGTTACGAAACTATTTCTAGATCTGGCTTGTCTCCCTCTACTAGCCATCCGGAAATTCATATAAAGTCCATATTGATCAGTCAAGCATGATTAAACAACAAAAGAAATCACCACAAGAGAACTCTACAGGTTTCACCTGGAGTCTCCGGGTGAAACTCGGCTTCTTCGGCTCTCTGGGCACGGGAGTGATGTTTAGCCACGCCCACCTTGCTGTCTGAGTCTCCTCCCACTTCTGCAATTCGATGTTATCTTGGGTTAGGCCTGCTTTTATCGACAGCTAGCCCCATATCGTAAATCAGCCCCGCCCATCTGTGTGGCTAGACCCGCCCCTCGTTGTAGGCTGACTTGGGATGTTCCAAGATATGCTAATCACTGTTTGGAAAAAAACAAATAAATAAAGGCTTTGCCTTCTCATTAAAACTAGAGTGCGATTCCATGTTTGTTCCGAAGACATGAAGAAGAGATGAAAACGGTGGTAAAACGTAGGCGAAGACACACACACCACAAAGAATCTTCGTGATCATCTTCGTCTACTAATCTCACCGGTCTCTTCCCTATTTAGCCTACCTTATCTTCACAGCCTTGCAGGAGTTTACGGAAGCAGAAATCCGCAGGTTCACCGTCAGGGGTTATAGGACAGTGCGAGTGAGCCTATTGGTCACCTGCAGGCGACCAATAGGCTCACTCGCACTGTCTTTTTAACTCCTGACAGCGAACCTCCGGATTTCCGCTCTGCGATGCTGCGTTAGATAACGGGAACAGAAATCCGTAGGTTAGCGACCAATAGGCTCACTTGCACGGCCCCTTAACCCCTTAAAGTGCAACCTGACCACTGGTTGCTATTCACAAAAAAATTAATAAAACAACCTGGGACCCTGCTGCAACAGTTAAAAGTTTAAAATTTAACTGATAGAGGAGGTACCATTGGTTGATGGCAGACGACCCCCCTGCTGGCAACCAATAGAGTTGCTCATACGGACATTTAAACTCCTGGCGCCAGAGCTGCTGCGGTATGCATTAACCCTGTATTAACCTCTTATGCAAAACCAGAAAAAACAAAGAAAAAACGAACACGAAGAATGTCCACGAATATTGGCCCGAAGAGAAGACAGGAATGGGCAAATATTCGCGGAATACGAAGATTTTTTTTTTTCCGAAGACGAGCACGAAGACCTCCCTGGTGCCCAAGTCTAATTAAAACCTCTTTCCCGGATTCCTCTCATTGACTTAGTGAATAAGCGGCGAAAGTGTCCCTATTTAAGATGGACAGTGTCATTTTTGGTCCAACATCTCTTTAGTCTTTCTATCAGCCCTTGATGCCCCTGTAGTCACAGTTGTATATAGCCCTAAAAGCCACAATGTGTGTATAAACTGGTTTCGGAACTATATTGTGCTAATAAAATACATTATTTTTCCTTTTCGGGTTAAAAAAAGTCACACAAGCAAATTATTGACAAAACGCAACCCTCTAACCTAACCCTAAAAATAAGGGCTCCGTGGTTGGCCATTTTAAATGTTGGAAGATATGGGGACATTTAACCCCTTACACACTGCACATCTCAGCCCTCGCTTCAAGCAGTCAAACGAATGTAGAAGGCGAGCAAAGTGTTCTCTTTCCTGATTGCTAATTAAAATTAATAAGCAGAATAAATGCTCTTCAGAAGTCACAAATGGCAGTATTTTAAAAGTTCACTAAACAATTTCAGTGCCAGTACGTTTAACATTTAATTAGACACATGTCCTAAAAACGTTTTGGGAAGAGAAAGACTAAATGGGTTTTTTAAATTGAAGATCCGACCCCTTTAGAAATGATCGCTAAGGGCTAAGGTCAGGTTTCCTTCTGGCGATTTTATTTTTTTAAGAAAGAACTTTTCTGCTAAGCACGTGTCCTCTTAGTTTACTGATGGTAAAAAAAATCATCAAATTATAATAAAATAACGCACAGATGAAGTGGGTGTTTTTCAGCAATTTCGCCGTATTAAGGGATGACTTGAACACATCGTCGAGATGCCAGACATTGGCCAGAGACAGAGATAAAAAGACGCCTGGATACATTTTCCACATTTTGTGCCAGACCAATTTCTGTGATTTTGATCCATTTTAGGTGACAACTTTATTAAGAGCTTACATTTTACCCACAAAAAGTTGCGTTAGAATGCCTAGCACCGCTATAACATTTCTTAATCAAGTGTAAGAAACGTTATACCATCCAACACATGGACCTTGGCCATCTGCCTATCCCATGCATGTTTCTACCACTTCTTCTGAAAGTATGCTCCACTTATCTCCCTTTTTTTAAATAAACCTCCCTCCTTTGTCTGTACTTGGTTAAATCCCTTTATGTCAGACCCACTCTCTCTCTCTTGTCTCCTCCAAGTTGGACATTTTGAGCTCCTTTAATCTTTTCTGATAATTTTTGTCCCTCCTCTGAACTCTAGATGAGGTCTGACCAGCGATCTGTAAAGTGGCAGAATCACCTCCTTCTTCCTCTCGCTATACAACCCAGCATTCTGCTTGCTCGTTTCTCTCCTTTTTTACTTGGAATGGCCACCCTTACCACAATGTATCCCTAATGGTATATTTAAAGGTTAGAGTTTTAGATTCCAAATGCATTGTTTTACATTTATCAACATTAAACTGCAGCTTTTACCCCCTCTACTCAGTTGCAGATCTTTCATCATCAGAAAAACCTTATAACTTAAATAAAAATATTACAAATAAAGGTCCCAGTACCAATCTCTGAGGGTCCATTATTCAGTATAAATTATTTTTACTTTATTTCCACTACATTAAAAAAAAAAAAAAAAAAAATTCTATGTCTCCCTTCTTCTTTATCGCTGGGCTATACATATGCATAATTTCTAACCTTTACATAGGTATTATTTTTATGTGGACTAATCTTTCTATTTCCTTTGTGAGACTTCCTTTCTATTCTTTATTAATAACTTCCCAGAAATACAGGGCGTTTTAATTCAATATCTCTTTAACCCCTTAAGGACAACGGGCTGTCCTTAAACACATTAAGGACAATGTATTGTGAAGGGGTTAAACTCATTGGTGAGAATTTGTTTTTATCTATTTTATTCAAGAATGCATATTTTAGCACTCTGTGTGTAACCCTTACCTTTAATCTGCATTCTACAAAAATGAAAACAAAAAAAACTTACCCGAGGTAGAAGCTGCAGCTACAGAGCTGCAGATGCCCTCCTCAACTAAAATCAATGGTGCAAAATAGTGTGTGTGTATGTGTGTGTATGTATGTGTGTGTGGGGGGGTGGTGGTACAGACAAAGGGGTAAATTTATATGGGGGGGGATCTGCAGAATCCCCCCCCCATTCATTTGCAAAAGGGACACAATGAAAATTTAAAGGGACCTCTCAGCTATTATTTGCTTTAATTTAATATAATTGAATTTAATATAATTTTTATGTTTTTTTTCTATACCCCTCACTCACCTTGGTTTTATTTACTATAAGATGCCTGTTATATTCATATATTAATTAATTTATATATAATATTAATATATAATAATATTGTCCAGAATTCTGTGTTTAACCAGCACAGACGATGATCATAAACACGCACATTTGAAAGTGACCAGATTTCATTACTAATCCCCAAAATAATATGTCAAAAGTTTAAAAGTTACACAGTTTAAAAAAAATAAAATAAAAAAAGTCAAATATATGTGTGATTTATAAAGAGATCATATTTTTTTTCTAGCTCTGTAAGTAAAGGAGAACATTTAATTTTAGATAAGATTAAAAAACAGGTTTAACATATATAGGTTATATTTTTTTCCCTTAATGGCCTTCACAGACTCTGATTAAATCAGAGTCACTTAATAATATTAATGGTCTAATTTAGGTTTTATTTAATCAGGAGAAAGTCAACCTTAGGGACAGGATCAGAATGGAACTTCAGAAAATGGATAGTCCTGTGCTATATTTTGCCTAATATATCCGCGTGATTAGTGTAATGCAAAATGAATTTTTTTACATTTTTTTCCAGGATTAATGAACTCTGTAATATGCAAATTTCTGGCCTTGTACAAAATTATTTACTCCATACGGGGGGTTTGTTAAGAAAATACGTTACTCCCCGGAGGGACAAATGATCAGAATTCATTCCATTTAGCTCCCAAGTTTGTGTCTGTTTCACTTGTTTTGAGTACAAATGAGGAAGGGTCTATAGATTTCCCACAGATAATTTGGATACATTTGTGGACTTTAGTTTGCAAATATTTGCACAATTATTATGAGACCAAATTGCCAATTACATCTTAAATTTCCCTACTGGATTCGCCATGAGTATTTCTCCTAGAAACAAATTACTCTGTTTAGGTAACGACGGGCTCGTAATTGCAAATACAAGTACAACCCTAAACATTTCTGTCCACTTGAAGCTTAAAATGCATTTTAGTTTTTTTTTAAAGATTTTTTTTTAAAAAATTGTATTTATTTATATACTTTTTTAAAAAATTCAGTAATTGTTTTTTTTTTATTATTGTTATATTTTTATTGTTTTATTATTTGCAGGAAATCGTATTTAATTACTGGGCTCCCCCAACCGGGACATTAGTACTATGGAGTAGTTTGGATTCAGGGGAATTTAAGGACATTTTTCAATATAGTTTAATTGGTACAAATATTCAAAAAGTGACCCCAATAAAAAAAAAAAAAAACGTTCTTTCTTACGCTTTCTGGGGCACATAGATGACAGCCCCCGTATGTCACTCTGGAAGGGTGGGGAGCAGGCTGAGAGCAGAATGATGCTTCTCTACCATCTGCCTTCAGTCGCCATCTAATTCTTTGTTTCCCCCATCACGGAATGGAGTAGCAAGCACGCTACCCCGCCCATTGACAACGGTATCCAGGAAGGGGGTGGGTTCTGCAGCATCATACGTGAGGTCACTCCCAGTGGCACTATATAATCTCCCAGTTCGCTGCATATGGCGTTCAGCTATTTTGATGCTCACAGTTTGTCCCTGTCTCCCGCAGATCCACTTCTTCTCCTGCCAGTTCTTGTTTTACTGTCTTCCTCTCTCCATGTCCTCTCTCTCCCCTGGGAGGCCTGGTTTACGTAGAAGCGGGTGTACAAAAAAGACACCGGGAGAAACGGACAAAGAAAGAAGACAGGAGAAGAGGTAAGAGAAGAAGCTGAGCTACGGGAAAGGAGAAAGTTAGGAAGACATTGAGAGAGAATGTGTAAGAGAGCATGAGAGAGTGAGTAAGGGTGAGAGTGTGGGAGTGCATTAGTAAGAATGAGTAAGAGAGTGGGTGTTTTTACATTTTAAAGTGTGTGTGGGGTCAAGGGGTGCCAAATATGGGATCTGCTCTGGGTGCCAAATACTCTAAGTATGCCCTTGGTATGAAACAAAGTGTGAGTGAACGTAAGGGACAACCGATTTTGTTTCCGAATGGAAAACCCCCCCCCGAATTCTATCCGAACCTAAAGGGAATTAATTGTTTTTGGTGCAAGTCGAGTGTCTATGAGGAAGGAGCTTAGTGCGATAATTAATCAAAGAGCTCCTCAGAACAGGAAGTTAAGATGGCCGCTCCCATGGTATACACATAAGGCAGTTTCTAATGTCTGTTCTCTAAACTTGTGCACGGCGAATAAAATCCATTTCGATTAAAATTAATTTAGTTTTTGCCGCATTCGTTTTCGGGCAAGGAGTTTTATTTCCCGGCTGTTCAGCTCGGACCAAATTTCAAACATTCAAGGGGGTGTTTTCAAAGGGGGAGATCCCTGACACCTTCTGAAATCATTCATTTTTATAGAAATTCTAAAAAAAATGTTTCCCCAGAGTAAGGAGGGTCAGAGAGGGGCAGCAGCAGCAGTAGTAGTAGTAGTTGTAGGGCACTGTTCCTGGACACTGGCAGCCCCATGGAGCAGGACTGAATTTCTCCAATATTATAGAAAAGGGGCTTGTAATGGCGGCTGCTACGCATGGCAACAAATGGACGAATCATGGCGACTTTTCGACAGTTTCGTTGGAAATCACCCTCGTTTTTGTTGATTCATACGAACGCACAAAACAGGCAATTTTCGTTAAAAGTAAAGTCCGTATGAAAATGAATGCACGAGTCTGATATTTTCCTCTCAGTTCCATACTTCTAAGTTTTAACAAATTTAACTCAAAAAAGCGCTAATGGGGTGAAAATCCTCATGTAGTCTGTTTTAAAATGTTACCTTTCTATTTTAAAACACAGTTCTTAGCTAATTTTAAAACTTTAAATATTCAGTTTCATTTTAAGAACTATTACACATATATAATCATATTTAATCATCTTTTTTTTCCCCATCTTGCGGATTGATATATTTAGAATGTAAACAGGAATACTTTTGACAAACAACAGATGTTGTGAAATAAATTAGTATGTGTTTAATCTGTATTTATTTTCTAAAGTAAAGTTTTCAGGGCTTCAAATCTAAATATATGTTTTAAAGAATTACACATTCCGCTGAATTGTCTTCCAAAGGGATAAACTTTGAAAAAGATTGAGATTTAATTTATGCAAATAGAATGTTACGCAACTGAACATGTTTTATTCAGACCAATGCAATCACGCAGCATTACCAAGCTTTGCATTCGCGAAAATAAAAAGTAGCAATAACCCTTTGAGCTTCATTAACGAAATATAAACTAATAGTCAAACTATAAAATACCTCCCAAGTGTCACGGATTTTGGAAAGACTTTTTCCGTGGTGACCCGGAGAAACGGCGCTTCAGCAGGAGTCTCCGGGCCAAGAGTTCCCACGTCTGCCCATACTCTATGCAATGCAACGAAGGGTTACTTTATTATTATTATTATTATTATTTAGCCTCCTTATTTACTTTAATTGCTTCTACTGATGGGTTACCCAGCCACTGCCAGGACTCAAAATGGAGGAGCTGGCTGTTGCTCCCTTCCATTCCTGCTAACAGGACATGCTAACTTTCCCGGAGTTTTGTGAGATAATTTAGGCAGATAGAGGAAAGGACGTGAGAGGGAAGCTTGATTGAGAAGGCTGGAATGACTCAGGTCTAGGTCCAAGCTAGCATTGATATATTTGAGAACTATGTTGGCGAAGCTGGGGCATCTCTTTTAGGAGGGCGAAGCCAATAAAACAGTTGCAGCTTCATAATCTTATATATTCTATCCTGTAGCTGCAAAGTAGGCACCATGTCCTGCTCATGCTGACCATGCTGGAGACTCTTGGTGAAGCGACGCTTCTCCGGGTCACCACGGGGAAACTCTGAGCCTCGACATCCGCGGGACCACCCAATGACATCTATGGTTGCGCATCCCATCAGAGAGGTCACAGGTATGATGCTGACCATTGCTGCGGGGCAGAAGAGCTCTTGGTGTCTGGTCAGAAGGAACCTAGAAGTGAGCCATTTGACAAAGAAGAGGATATAAAACTGGTAGCCAGCCATTGCATCTGTTTACCCCCTTGTCCTGCAGGCCGGGGCATCACCGTGTTGCCATACTTACATTTAAAGGGATGGTGCTATATAAATGCAAGAGCCGCACCACATATGGCACAACCGGCCAAAAGAGGGTTACAATTATTTCTACAGTTCCAGCAAATTCCATAAAACGGGTACATTGATAGGAGAATGCAAATTCAACAGTAACATTAACATAAATAATACACACTATTATAAATAGCATGAGCAAACATTAGACTAACTGGTAAAAAAAAGGGACGAGAGCTCTGTTCTTGTGAGCTTACAATCTATTAAGAGGTAGATGTGGCTGAGACTCAAGGGTGGTGGGAACGGATGATTTTTTTCCAGAATACAGGTAGTCAGGGCATTTCGAAGATAAAATTATTATTCTTCTTTGAACAAGTGGGCCGATAGCAAGCATTTAAATCTAGT
Organism: Spea multiplicata; assembly: GCA_009364415.1. Taxonomy (NCBI): domain Eukaryota; kingdom Metazoa; phylum Chordata; class Amphibia; order Anura; family Pelobatidae; genus Spea; species Spea multiplicata. The sequence goes on from VKOC01004036.1 coordinate 27,519, forward strand.
ATATGGGAGAATCGGCCAGAATGAGAAAAATGGAGGCGTGACGAGGTATAAGAGTTGAGAAGACATGCAAACTGTGGGCAGCAGGGATGGTCTAGTCTTGGGGGGGTTGTAAGGGCAATTGCCCCCACCCTCAGGGCCAGTCCAAGATTGGACCCGCCAAATAACAGTCACCCGGACCATTATTTAAATTTTAACATTACAACACTGCTTATTTAAGTAATATATTTAAAAAAATTAGAAAAGCCACAAAATCGTATCCCTCTCTGCCAAGATGAGAAAAATTTAAAAAAAAACACCACAAAAATACTATTATACAATAAAAGAAAAACTCTTAATTTGAAATACAGACTGGGGTTGACCTTCATTTGTCTAGAGCAGCTCGGATCAGACTCCGCTGCGTCCTATATCACTTAGAATTCCGAATGTGTAGACTTCTACATTTGCTGCTGAATTTCTGCTGTTTTAGTTAAAGTGACTGATTTAGTTTGACATTTTGTCTGGCAGATCTCCGTACTGTTTGATTTTCCTTGATATGCCTATAGGCTTGCAGCACGAAGAAGGAGGAAAAA
>VKOC01004037.1:0-32131 GCA_009364415.1 Spea multiplicata
TAACAGATTCTCGCACCGGGGCCGTGAGGTTTCTAGTTACGCCCCTGGCATGAGCACTTCCCTCTTTCTACTGATAAAACCTCTTCCTATACAACCAAGCATTCTGCTAGCATTTCCTGCTGCTCTATTGCATTGTCTACCTACCTTTAAGTGCTCTGGAATAATTACCCCTAAAAATCCCTCAGACTAGGACAGGTTAAGACGGTATCAAATATTTTATACTCTGCCATTGGGTTTTTATGCCACAGGTGCATTATCTTGCACTAATCCACATTAAGTGCCAGTTGCCACACCTCAGACCATTTATCCAGTTTTCCTAAATCATTTTCCATTTGACCTTTCCCTCCAGTAACATCAACCCTCTTGCAAATCTTTGTGTCAAAAGATCACCAGTACAGGGAACTCTGATCTCTGACAGGGGAACTCCTTCCGGCTGCAGCGGAGGTTGTCTACGCGAATCGCGTAGACGTCTACACGCTGCCCCGGCTACATGACCGGGGAGTCAGAAGCATCTGTAAGTTTGGGGGTGGGGGTTGTAAATTAAGGGCATAAGACAGGAGGATCCAGGTCCCCTGCAGCGCTGCAGGGAATCTGGATCTTAGTTTCATAGTCAGACCTATTTGAGGTCTGATTATAAGACGACCCCGAATATAAGCATTTGCTCTGAAAAAAAACTTGCAAATATGGTAATTCTCTCTTGTTGCACTTTATAATACTTCCTAATTCCAATACTTTATAAGTGATAAACATATTCACATTGATTCCTTAAAATGTTCAGTGAGTAAATATGAATCACAGTGAATATGTCGAAGAAAAGTGTTGAGACTAATTGAAGTTCGTTTGAAAAAGTCTCAGTCATTTTGACTAGACATTCATTAGTTTACACGCATTTAATGTTCACCCAACATAAACCCACATATCAGTTTCACTGGTCTCTGTTACTCTGATTGTTCCTGGATATAAAATCGCACCCATGAATCTATAGGATTTATAAGTATTCTTGTTTGTTAGTCCAACATGTGTCCCATTGTTAGGTACCCACCCTGTTTTCAGCCCCATTCTTTCACCATACTTAAACCTCTGTTTATATTGACTGTGACACAGTCAGTTTGCAGATTTCTTTGTTAAACCTAACTGACGAGTTTGTAGACAGCCAAATAAACCCCCTTTAGAAACCCCCTTTATGCAACTCTGCCTCCAGAAATGGCTTTTGACCCCCTATATGCCACTCTGTCCCATGATATGCCTTCTAACCCCTATATGCATATAGGGGTATAAGGCATTTCTGGAGGCAGAGTGGAACTTTTTCATCTAAAAATGTTTGCAGTAGCAAATGTTTTGATTCCATTATGTCTATTTTATTTATTAGGGCCTTTTTAAACACATTTGCTGCGGCAAACCAACCTTAAAAACAGCCGCAGAGCGGCAGAGCGGCTGCGAGCGGCATTAAGAGCGGCACCCAGGCCGCCTCCTCCCGTCGCAGGTGCCTAATGAAGTTAAGGGGGCCAGTGTGCACATACCACTCCGCCCAATGGCAGTGCCTCAGCACTTTGTCCCTTGCTTAAAAGGATGTGATAGAAGAGCTGGGGCACAACCATTGGGCGGTGCAGTGCGTGAACACCGGCCTCTTTCTGGCATTTTAATACAAATAATGTGATAAAAAGAATGTTTTATAGTTATTTGTATGGCAAATAGTGTGACTCGGGTATGTATAAGTGGTGCGTGTGGGTACAAGAGCTCAACCGCGAGATAAACTATTTGGGGCTGGTCTCCAAATGTTTCCTGGGCTGCTTTTCATTCCCAGTCCGGCTCTGTTCCCCCTGCCTTTAGTATTTTAAAAAAATCCCTCAAGACCCACTTATTAAGGATGCCTACAGACTTACTTATACTAGTGTGGCTGGATTGTAAGCTCATTTGAGCTGTGTCCCCTTTACCTGTGTTTCTGTAAGTTAAATTGTTATGTTATATACTACTTGTTATGGCTTGTTTACCCATTATACAGCACTGCGGAATATGATGGTGCTATGTTCAACAATAAATAATGATATATTAACTGACTATATGTTTATGTTATAAATTCATCGCTCTTGAACTTTTAAAGGCTACATTCCAATAGAATGTTATTTCTAGATAGCAAAATGGCTTCTATAGTATATCTCACTAAGGTTTTTGGAATTCTTTGTATTTTCTTATATGGCACAATACAGGACAGTTGTTCTAGAAACAACATTTTTTAAAGAATTCCCTGATATAAGCATTAATCTCAGACAATCAGACAATGCAGACACACTTGCAGGAAATGTCTGAATGTTTTTGTTCTTTTAGAAGGTCGTCACTGATGAACTATTTGTCAATGAAAATTGTCATCAATCAGCATCCAGATGGAAACAGAAAGTACTATTTATATAAAAACAACAGAATTAAAATGTGTGACTACAGTGTTTTCTTCTTCATTTATGAATTCGAACAACTGATGCATTACTTTCTATTTTATTAACTGTTTTCTTGTATAAAATTATGTTTATAGGACCTTAAAACATTAAGGGTCCCAATTGTCGTATTTACTAAAGTTTTTTACACCACAGAAAGTAGATGGGCCTAGTTCTTACATAACATTACATATTTTTTTTTAAATATACTAGCTGTGTGTCTGTGTATATACCCAGGAACTCTCTGGATCTATCCTAAAGCTTTTGTGTATAGATTCCTTCAGGTAAACAATTTAATCTAAAATACCAACTTTTTTCTGCCTGGCTTGTTCCACTGACTCTTCCCAACCATTAGTGGGTATAATTAGAGGCATGCCTTACTAAAACCTTCTTCTGTGACTTTATGTACTGCACATTCCAAGCTCCTATAAAAGATGAACACCAGGGGAAATAAAAGGAACAGAGAGAAATCCTTAGATGGGACTATCCTGTGTGCAGGGGAAGCATTCAGGTGTATGTTAATGATGAGGAATATTTACATAAACCCTGAGATTATTACATAGGGATACATTAATATTGAAGTAACTGTGATTGTTACCTCAAGGTCCCTTAGCTGCTCCTGTAAAGGAGGCCCTTCGCAAATTGTGTAATGTGCCTTCTCCCTATGCCAAGATACTCTGTGGAGGGAGATGCATATCTGTTACAGAAAGAGGGTGCAGGCCTATGGCATCATATCCCAACATGCCTTCTTTCAATGAAAATACATTGCAAAGTGCTAAGGTGTGTCTGTGCTTTGCTTGCATCTAAATGATAAGGTCCCTTACCTAATAAAAACTTAAGCAAATGTTATTAGGGTTCATAACACAGATGACAAAGTGTCTTTCACTGTGAGTGTATATATATATATATATATATATATATATATAATATAATGGTCAATGTGAGGCTAATGGTCAATGTGAGGCTATTGGTATCATATTATGTGAGTGGATGTATTTACATATTAATGTACCAGTACATCCTTGAGGGCACGAACTGACTTAATACATGAATATGCCAGCATACCTTACAATAGTCCTGATTTTGGGGACTATGTTAAGGCGTTAAAAATGCATCTTTAAGTGGGAACGAGACATCATTTTATGAGAAATTCTGGACCGGCCCAGGGACGCAAGTGTCACGGTAACCCCCAATGCTCAGGACATTCCCCTGGGAATTCCCGGCAAGGGAGATTGTTAAAGCACATTGCACAGAGGTGCCGGCAGCGGAGGCTGTTTACGCGCATTGCTGGTGCCGGTGAACGTCTGCGCGATTCGCTTAGACAATCTCCCGTGCCGGCACTCCCCCTGTGGTAAGAGCCGGCAGGGGAGGCTGTCTGAGCGTATCAGAGAGTAGAATGCAAGTCCCCTGCACCGCTGCGGGGGCTCTGTATCCTAACCCTGCATAAAGACTTAAAGTGGGGGGAAAAAGTGCGGCCTATATATTCGGGCCATACGATATGTTTGTATGTATAAATATCTGTGCTGTTCCCAATAAAGTATGTTCTGTTTTCACCTCAACATCGGTTCTGTCTAATGCTTGGGGTGGGCTGCTCACTGCCTTTTCAGGACAGTACAAGTGCTGAATACGCTATCCTATAGCTAGCTACAGCCTCAATTCAGCTTGGGTGCAGCTTCGTCCCCCTTCTCTCTACAACGCTTGTTCTGTCTGGCGCTGAAGGCACTGGTGTCTCAGTAAAAGGGAGCGCAGCGTGGCAGGAGTACCGAGTCGGAATACAGGTCGTCCCGTCACAGCAAGAATGCAGTGAGGTCACGTAACTCTGTGTTATGTGACTCCATGGTTAAAGCAAAGGGGCCCCCTGGAACTTCAGGAAAGGGGGAATATGACTGCTGGCCTAGGCCGCAGTATAGGGTTAATTGCAGGGTCACCATTGGGCTAGGAGGTCGCAACAATGTTGCGGGCGAGGGTTTAAAAGGTTATGACAAGTGTACTCCTGCCTTTTCCTGCCTGGATCCTAAGGACAGGCTCACCTATCCCACCCCATTTATGTCATGATATTTCTGGTGTTGCTGCTTGTTCTTTCTTTTGTAGTCACAGCCTCGGAAGAATACCCACCTCTGGCCAGCGATTGGAATGGGAGAAGTCGAGGCTGCGCCCGTATGGGCTTGGGGAGGCGAGTCCAGCGGGCGGCTGATGGCACCCGCTGGGCTAGAACTCTTGGTTTGTGTGTGTGTTGAACCGCCTGCTAGGCTTAATGGCTAGCAGCTGGCGGGTTGTTATATGGTTAGGTTTTGGTACATATTGTTATCCTGGCATGTGTTAATAAAGCTGTGGCCAACGCCCTTACCCACATTAACGGCTCTTGTTGTTATTACTGGGTTTGGGGTAAAAGGGGTTGGATTTGTAGCGGTCTCTAGGGCTAAGCAGTCAAGCTGCCTGCATAGTGTGTAAGCAGCCATAGAGAAAGCTACAGGTGAGTTACTGGAGTGCAGAAATACATGTGGGGGCTGGCGGCATCAATACACATAGGGCTGGCTGCGGGTGATACACAAGGGGACAAAACCACAAAGGACATTAGCAGTGTGAGAAAAAAATATACATTGTTAGCTTAGCCAATGGGTATTAAACTAGAGTTTCAGACATGAGCATACCTGGCATTTTCAGGGTTTGACCCGGGGATTGCCGGGTGAAGCACCGGTTCTCCAGGTCAAGACCCAAATCCTCCTGGTCGAGGGAGCGGGGTCTTGACACGCCCCACTCCCTGCTCATTTTTCTTTGAATTAGGGGTGCTTCCAGCAGATGTCAGTGGGACCTCCCACCAACGTCAGTGGGCAGTCCTGGTCGCGTCCCGCAAGGGAAGGCTCCAGGTAGCCGGAGACCAAAAGTTCACAGGTATGGTCATGAGGATGTAATGTAAGAAAGTTTTATGTCACAAGGAGTATTTATGTGGAATAAGATATAGGCATAATCTAAATACAAGGTCCAAGAATTGAATAAGGTTTGAGGTTTTCACAAATGCAAAAAGAGGCAGACTTGATGCACCAATTACTTTACACTTGCCTTTAGATTTCGAATGATATGCAAATTAATGATGTTATTTATTTATTTAAGCGACATAGCTATAGCAAAGTTAAGGCATCTTAATAAACATTTTCTTAGAGTTCATTCACAGTATTAATCTTTCAGTTTTCATTAAAAAAGACTCATTAAAAAACAATTTAACTCTTAAAATGTTATCAGGTCCTAAACTCCACATGTTGAATATATAAATTAAATATTACTGAAAATACCCCATGCAAATGTTTATGTTTTTGTGTGTAATATATATATATATATGAGAGAGAGAGAGAGAGGGAGACAGAGAAAGAGTTTAACAAGGGAAAATGCTAATTGTGTAGGTAATATTTAAGAATAAGAACTGTTTCACAGATGTTTGTCCACTGAACCATTGATTTGTAAACAGATTGATTTACAGGCTTGGTAACCGATCCTGTTTTTTCGCTCAAGGTACAGCAAAACTCCACAATAGTTCTTCACAATATTCTTTCCTTCTTTAATCAGTTGCAAAATAGATGGACAGGCACCATCTGGGAAGCATATGTTTCTGTTCTAAATGGGTGTTCTCACCAGAATTGTTGCCTAAAATTTAGGACTGCACTCACATTACTTTTCCTGTGTAAGGACAGGTGGGAAAACTTGCTGATTTCTGCTTTGTTGACAGTAGTTTCATATGTTTTGGTATGTACTTATGTCATTTTCATTCATCTGTTTAAAACAGCATCTGTTTTGAATGACTAATCAAAATCTCTATGTAAATCCTGATCACTACCAAGGAAAAGCTATAAATGCCTAATCAGAATCTCTATGAAAATCCTGATCACTATCAATGAAAAGCTATAAATATCATGAAAGAAGACATTGTATAATGTTAAAAACCCATGTCTACATATTTTGTTTATATGTGCATGAATTCAGTGAAGTCAACTCACTCAATGAAATACGGTATATATTATGAGATTGTCTGTACATGAAGTATCTTTAGAAATGTCCATATCACACTGGAACGTATTAATCATGTGCTGTACCTTAATTATTTTATCGTAAACTCATAAGAGATATATGATTGGCAAAAAGAGCTTATGTGCCACCCACATAATTCTTATACTACTGGCATTTTTCAGATTTCCATGTACCTGCGGGCTCCAACCATTAAAAAATGAAATTGGCAACATTCCCATCTGTATCTATTGTGATCTTGCCGTATTTAGTAAACGCAGAAGTCTCCCATGAATGGATTCATGGCTTTTATTACATATTATCAAAGATAACAGATAGGCATATTAAGAGTTAGGTCACAAGAAAAATAAAGGTTCATATGACACAACTGGTAATTAATATGAAATCACATTGTTTCCAGCCAAAATGTAAGGAACACAGGTTTCAGAAAACTAGTGGACACTACTCCAGTTTTTCAAGAAATCACTTGTAGTTGGAATATTAGAGTTGTTGTTGTGATGTGGCATGTAAGAAGATCACATAAAAAGAATGCTGCATCATCCAAAGATAATACCGCACCATAGATCCATAAAGTGCAACCCACTAGCATGATACACGTGGCTAAATACATTTGAATAATAAAGCTTTTGTTGACTTGCTATATGTTTTTGTTTGGAAATGTTTTTTTTTTGTATAGATAAACTGGAGTCATAATTTCCATAATTTGATTATATCGTAAATTGAATAATTTATAGTTATGGCAAGTCGATTGTTGATTCAGAGTTAACATTAACAGAATGCAGAAAAATTTAAGTAGACCATAATATTGTAACGTCTGGAAGAAAATGTTCAGTTAATTCAAGTAAAACATAAAATTCCTGACACTCCAGGAAGGTGACAAGGATGCTAACAAGATCTGAAAAGTACACAACACTAGTACCGTGCTTCAACCAAGGTGATAGCGAAAATGTCATGTTAGCATAGATGACTCTGATTAAAATAGATGATTTCAGCTTCAGGTGCTGCAATCGTATTTTGTTCATCAGTATGCTGAATTTAAAATATGAAATACATTTATTTATTAAAAAATAAAAAGGTCTCTGAAAAACATGTATGGCAACCATCCAAATCTCATGCTTTCAGTAAAGAGCAGTAATTAAGGTAGTAAATTATATATATATATATATATATATGTGTTGTGTTGGGGGTGCATTTTAAATAGTTATAGTTATAGTGGGCATAGCCAGTTTAAATCATAAAGTTAAAGGAAGTGACAGTTTGGATTAAGAATAGATCTGCTATAGGTCCATAGGTCTAACACATAATACATTTTGTAATGTTTGAAATTAGAAGTTGAAACTTTTAGTCCTTCACAACTATTTTATTTTTAGATTTTTGGCATATTTCTGTGTGAACAACTTTTTTTAAGTTATACCACCCAAGAGCAAACTCTTGGTTCATGGTTATTTATGGTTTGTTGAATGGTGTATCCAGTATCTTAGATTACAAATAATTGTATGCAACGGGGTAGAATGTGCATGACACATTCATTACTCATATGTTAGAACATCAAATGAACTTGTACATTCTCACAAGAGTTGAGTGACTTTTTTGAAGAATTCTTCACTAACATTTTCCTATGCCTTGACTCTCAATATTTCCATAGGCAAATGCCAAGTAGTTTAAAATGGTGGGTTTGTCATCTGTATTACTGACAAATGACATACTACCAATTAACCAATTTAGCATACCATACACACAAATATCTGTAAAATCATTTTTTTACAGATTAAATAGAGACAGATTCAAATGACTTTTAGAAAATCAAAAAGTCAATGTTAAAACCACATCACATAATGTGATATTTGATGTCTTTATATTTTATATTGATGCATAACTCACACTTTTCAAACATTAATTTAAAATGTATAGTTTAATTTAAGTATTTAAGTTAAGCTATCAGTGAGCTTTCTGCTCTTTCGAAAAACATGCTAACAAAAACTAACCTAATTTGTTAGATGTTGTGCTAAAATGAGGCTTCTGTTTAGTTACTAATTGATGATATCAGATTAATATTTTGTATTTGTTGCAAGCTGTGAAGTTTCTAAGCATATCAGTAAGCTTTCTATTATTTTGAAATATATCCTAACCCATATCATATTTTTTAATCAAGATGTTGAATCATGAGTAGACATACAGGTAATTTTATATTGTGCCTTATCATGTTTATATCAAGTAAAAACAGAAAGATTAAATTTGTCCTGATTGGCATTTTCTATGTACACTGCTTTAGTTTCTCTTTGAAATATCATTTTAATCTGTCTTCAGAAATGTCACCAGACACTGCCCCTTCTCATCTACAGAATTTGATTGTACAGCAGTCACTTACACTTAATGGCCTGGTTGATGGAATTAATGTACAAGAAGAGGTCATTTCTTTCTGGAATATATAAACCTTTTAGAAGAAAGGCCATTCGCTAAAAATAAAACAATAAAAATAAGTAAACAGTTGGATCCTATTCTGATACTATGAAGCAGCAAAATGTCAGGGCAAGAAGAAGCATGCACAGTATATACTAGTTAGACAAATGGAATCTATATGTATTGTTACTCTTTGGCATCAGACAGCAATCTTTTTAAATTATATATGTTATATATTGTAACATCCACTGGTTAACTTTTTGTTTGTGTTTAAAGTTATCTCCTAAACTTAATAGATAAGGGGTTAGTGCAGGTGTTGGGTATAGATCTGCAATGCAAAGCTAATATAACCTGATGGGCAAAACATGACATAAGAACAGTAAAAGCAGAATTTGAGACATCAGTGGAAAGGGATGAACTGGTAAACAGTTCAGAATCCAATGGTGACAGTACACCATGATAACTTGTCAAGGCAAGGAACTGAAAACCGGTGCATGACCCAGGACAAGGTCATAACAAGAAATATAACCCAGAGACACTTTCATGGACAAGGGCTACAAGGACAGTAAGGGTATATAAAGGTAGAAGGGAATACCAGCAATTACATCTGGGCATGTATTCCCCATTAAGAACATAGGGTAGGTGTCGCCCTATAAATCTTTGCAGATTAGCATGGTGAGACAAGGTAAAAACATTCCTCCCATGCACCGCTGTACAGCAGGGACATAGAGACCATGCTCTTGAGGAACCTGCTGTGGGACCAGAGCAGCGGGGACCTGGGGGTGGGTGTGACAACTACTAATTGTGCCGTTTCACCAGATGTTATGGAGATAAAACTAGTTTTTACCAGCATTATTTCCTATGCTTAACTTTTGTTGTCTGCTTTCTAGACATGAAAGTGCATATTTTAGAATAACTGCATTTCTATATTGTTAAATAGAACTAACTTAACCATATTGTATTGCTATAACGTTAAAAGGAAATGCATTAAAACCTTACTTGAGAAAAGAAATGAAAACATATTTGTTTCCTTTGTTAAAAAAAGTAATTATTTTTTTGATTGAATAGTGGCAGCTGATGACATGTCAAACTGAGCTGCTAATCTGCATTCTAAATCAGGCAATAAATGTAATGTTCTGGCATCATAATAAATGTAACTTGTATGACCTAGTAAGTATTTTATGTGATTACAAAGAATTGTTGCTGCAAAAAATATTTTAGCTAATTTAATATAGTATATTGTATACTACTGTAAACATTTTTACAATGTATAATTTTGCTCTTAAAAAAACAGTGCCCTTCCGGAGCTCAGGAGTAATATTTGTAAGCAGATGAGATCTTCATTTTGTCACTATTTTTCCCAAAAATGTTTCTTTTTGTAAAGTAACACGTTTAAGAAAGAGTACTACTTTATGGCAAAGTTAAAACTGCATACCCAAGAGTTTTTACATTTTAGATTTTTTGGCGCTTCAGCCTCTAAATTGAGATATTCTCACACTCCAGAGGTTTTCCCTTGGAGTTGAAAGGCAAAAAACAAATTTCAGTCTTAATAAAAACCATATTAACCAAGAACGCCAAAATGTAGGTATGGCGTTGGTATTTGAGCCCTATCCTGTCTTCATGCGTGGGATTAGTCACTGATGATTATGTTTCACATACGTGTGAAAATCACCAAAAACGTAGGCTAACTTTTAAACGCGAATAAAATGTATATAGACCTAACATCACATAAGCCTATGGGACCTCATTGAGAGTTTATGCGACACTATGTTGACCCAATAAAAGTCACTACCTTCAAATAAAGATGCTGCTGTCTCTGAGACAGTTCTGAATCACTTTTGTAGAAGTGGTTAGAAGTTACAGTAGAACTGTAATATATGATTTGGTAAAGCCCTAGATTTGTGCTGATGTATGTAATATATATATATATATATATATATAATACTAGAGTTGTCTCTATTCTATAAAAAAATCTTGAATTGTTTATACAAAGCAAACTGAGAAGACTACAGAAAAAGAAATTGTTTATCAGCATGCTTTTTAATTGATACAGTGGAAAACAAAATGAATAATCCATGGAAAATCATTGTATCCAATGACAGAATGTGAATTGTAACCCAACAACTGTGTAATGCTTTTGGAAACTAACTTTTGTTTAACAGCTGTATTCCTTCTGTCAGTATTAGATTAGATCACTGATATATTAGGTGCCCAGGGAAAACAGTTCCACAGAGCATTCATTTAATGTCCCTCTGATCTAACTCTATGCTAACCATTTTTACCATACCTCCACAATATTCATCAAGGCCACCTTTAGGAAAAATAAGCCTCCCTTAGTGGGGCACCCACAGCCCAGTTTTACCTGCCACCAGCAGCATGCATGCAGACAGCAATGGAGGTGGGGAGTAAAAAGGAAAGCTGCGTTGAGTCCTTAAGGTATATCTAGCCTGGGCCAACTGCTACTTTTGCCTTACATTAACGAAGACCTTGTAATTCATGACATTCTGTAATAAGAATACTATGATGCTACCTGATCAGTCATATTCTGGTCAAAATGCTTAAATACCAGATGGGCTTGTAAAACCTCACCTTAGTAAATGTTTGATAAACATAAAGTCTAAAAAAACACCCAAATGCTTTTTTCATTATGTTCAAATACCATATGGTAGTTGCCAAATTTAACATAATTCTCTTATATTTTGCAGTTATTTTTATGATATTGCCTGTCATGTAAATATCAGGAGTAATGATGATAAGTATAGTCAGAGTCAAATATATGAAGAAAGTGATTAGTCTTCTTTCCTGTTATTAAGGAACAAATGGAGCTGAACAAATGAGAAAGCGAGCAAGACATAGTGCAGAAAATATTTTTAGACTGAGCACTGGAAGCACCAAAATGTTTTGAAGAAATGTTGTCAAAGGATTTCATTACTAAGCAAATTTTGCTAATTTTGCACATTCGTACAAATCTTCAATAACGAGGCGGTCCCCCAGCAAAACAAATAAAACCAAATAGCAAAACTTCCGAAATGTTGGTAAGATTTGTTCAATCTAAGGAATAAGCAGTTTGACAGCATCCACCAAAGCCTCACAAGACTAGCTGAGGATATTAGGAGGAAAGCCCTCCCCCTTAAAAGAAAGTGATCCGCAATTGTTTCCTAAGGATCATTGGTGTTGCTGACATGCCTCGATATCAAGGCATTCAGCAACACAACCCCCCTACCCCGATCACCTTGTGATTGTTTCAAAGAGCAACCACAAGCACCATCATTGAGTGACATTGCTTCCACTCTGTCAGGTCCCCGCCGCTCCGCCAACATAGTGACACACGGAGAGGGGTCCAGAGTGGTGGACCCGCTTGCTCCCAGGTGATGGCGGTGCCATCATCTCCCTCTTCGCACCGCGGTCCTCAGGAAGGCTGGAACACAAGGGGAGGGCCATCCCAACAGAGACAGAGGATTTTTTCCGCCTCTCGAGCGTGCCCTCTAGAGGCGCATGCACACACCAGTTGGCTTCTTAAAGAGATGGTAGTGGAAATCCCAGATGTATGGGATTAGGTTCAATCATGACATCAGAGGAGGTACCCCTCCCTCCTCCCTATAAATCTGTGTCTATTACTATTCACAGTGCTCAGATGTATTGTGCTTTCTGTGTATTCACTTTAGTGATTATCTGCATCATCTATCATCATCGTCTCCTTGGATTTTCACCCTTTGCTTGCCTAATCGTTTATGAACCTTCGCTGCCTGAACCAACCTCTGCTAGTCTTGACTTTGCCTACGCTTAATCCCTGTAGGTACCTCGCTTCTGGCACTTCCACGTCTCCAGACTTGCATTCTGGGCTCCGTCTACTAAACCATGACACACTCATTTCTTGGAGCGTTTCTTTGGGAATTTTTGCCCATTCATCCAGTAAAGCATTTGTGAAGTCAGACACTTATGTTGGACAAGAAGGTCTGGCTCACAATATCTGTTTCAGTTCATCTCAAAGGTGTTCGATAGGGTTGAGGTCAGAGTTCTGTGCGGGCCAGTCAAGTTCTGCACACCAAACTCATCCAACCATGTCTTTATAGCTGCAAAGAGTGGTATCAACTTCATATGAATGTCTTTCCATTTAGAATTGGATATCATCAATGTGCATGTTGATGTAATGGTCAGGTGTCCCAATACTTTTGTACATATAATGTATATTAGGAATAAAGGTGATTATGGCCGAGAAAAAGTCAGACGTTTTTTTAATATTTTTAACTTCGATTTTTTTTCTACAATTATATATATATATACATATATATATATATTTATTTTTACATTTTACTAATTACATAGTGATTAGAACGATGGTCTCAATTCATCTGCATGATGTCTGCAACACACCCCAATATGTGTTCAGTAACATCTCCCAGGTACAGTGATACCACCCATTCATGGGTTTGCCTGGCTGTTTGGGGGCAAAAGGGCCACATTTGGGGCATGCGCATTTTTTAATGTTGAACTTTTTCTTACCCTATTTGGTACATCTTTGAGCCTGGACAATTCAATGTACCCAATAAAAACATATATTTTGGAAAACTAAACACCCCAGGGTATTTCAAATGTTGGTAATTTAACTATTTCCATGCACACATTTTACCATCAACCTTTGTCAAAATTTGCAGTAGTATTTTTTGTGAGTGTTTTTCCCACAAATGTTGTAGTTTAGGTATGAATTTACAGGTCCTGGTATATGTCACTGTCACCTACAGCTTGTGCAAGCAGCCTCAGTTTCACACGTGATGTACCCCACTGTTGCGTTCCTGTCTCAATGTGCCGGTTCAAATTTGTTTAGAAAGGGCCCTTCCGACCTGGGCCTGCCCAGTCCAAGTAGTTAACAATTTTGAGCCAGCACGAGGACACAGGAGCAAGTGGTCGCATACATTGTTTGTGATAGGTAGAGGGTAATACAAAATAATGTTTTTTGTGCAACAAGCAAAAGAATATGTGAAAAACGAAAACAAATATATAACAGCGTAACATGGGAATTGCAACAGTGTCTCATGGGATTTGATTAAGCACAATGTGAAAATCTTAACTGATATTCTTGTTGAAAATATACGGTATTCTAAAGCATGATGAGGAAAGGTGCTGAAAAGTCTGTGTATTTGAAAAAAATCTGTAAACGTTAAGTCTACAAAGTCAGCATCAAAGTATCAGATCAAACTGAAAACGAATTCTATCCTTAAGAAACTTAGTAGAAGTACTTTGGCTTGTGAAATTCTTCCTTGAGCCATAGCCTATATGTTATCTTTGGCGGCTAGTTTGATAAAACTGGTTACATCATCCATGTTTTGTCTGTTTCATGTACTACTAGACTTTAATATAATATAGAAATAATATAGCTTTATCTTATATTTATTAATTAAAAAAACACTCCAATCCCTTTTGTTTGTTGAAATTGCAGTGTAATTTTCTTAAGGTTAGGAAAGAGACATAAGAAAACATGACATTAATTGGAAGTGATTTTTTTAAAACAAAGATAAACACTATAGATTCTGGTTTCTTCTTTGGAACAAATGGTGATTAATTCCAGGGGTAACCCACTAGTACTGAATCCTCCCCCCCATCATTTCAGATGTCCAGGACAGCTATTTTGGGGGTTGTACCTGTTGATGGGTATAGGCAGGTTCAAGGTGTCCAATTTAACAGCGTTACAAGGTGGCCACAAGGGTGCAGCAATATTTTACGCATTCTTAATAAAATCAATATAATTCCTATTATATGAATGCATATTCCTATATAGTGTACCTAAACTATTACTATACAGTGGCATCTGTTTTAAACTTCATGTTCCTTTTCAAAACACAACCTTCCTTATGATTAACCAATTAATCAATTACAGTTATCACAAAGATAATTTAGAAATGAATCCTTTATACAGCACCACGTCATAGTATGTCCATACTCCTGAGGAAGCTGCATGCCAAAGAAAAACTTTGAGATTGATCCTTTATTTTATCTATTTCTAAATATTTTCATTTGGAACTTAATCAGTTTTTTAAATCTCTCTTCGGTTTGGTGAGACGCTCAGGCAGCATTGAGGTTGCGATACAACATTTGCAATAAGCAAAAGGGAGCTACATTGGTCCACCAACAAAGCAGTTCCACATCAAGATCTTGGTGGATATTAACCCTCACATCCAGGAGTGAATTATAATCGTTTAAGGACTTCTGTTCACAGGACTGCTTGGCACCTGTTTATCTTTTTATTTTTGCTTCCTACAACATTACTAGTTTTTTCTTCATTATTATGGGTATTATTTGATTAGTATCTTGCGGAGCTGCATTCCATCACATATTATATATTTTTTACATGCTCTATTTTTTTCAGTGCGCTAGTTCGGCCATTTACATTTTTTTCCCATAATCATAAGATACTGGTGCAACTGATTACATTCAGAGAAGCTTGCTGCCCTTCCAGTGATTTATGGATGGTAACTGGGGCTTGGATATTGGTATATTGTGTTTGACACAAAATGTATATAAAGCTCTGTTATCCAAGTCTATCCAAGTATGTCATATGTTGCAGTAATCTCTTTTAATAATATCTGCAGCACAGTGAGTGCAGTTTTTTTCTACCATTTACTTCATAAATAAACTTATAAGCTTATCTGTTTGTTTTCTCCTCAAAGACAATACCCAAAACAGTCATTGTGAAAGAATGCAGTTTCTGCAGGTCATACTTCACATTTCTTCGAATGGAATTTTCTGTGTACTGTAGATAAAGCCAATAATAGCAATGAGGACATTTCCTTTGATAAAGTTCCCTTTGTTTTACTAAGTATAAATTAGCATTGTCAGTCAATATTTTAATGTATCTTCAAGGAAAACAAGGTGGTTCTTTGTACTAAATAAATAGATAATGTCACTAATTATGAAATAGGTCTTTATTTCCCATGTAGAAACAATGCAAATACTTTTTCAATAGTTAATAATATGAAACAGTTTTTAAAGTTAAATTATTTTCTCCATAATCTTTTTATTGCTAGTGATGGTTTCTATTCCATATCGTTAATTACTAAAGATATTTGATCATGCTCATAGAAAATAATTAGGCGGTTGTTTTTTGCTAGTGCACCTCCATTTACAAAAATATATTATAAATATCCTAGATCTTTAAAACACTGTATAACAGTAAAATTCTTGTTTTGGGCTTCGCTTTGACAATAATGATTGATTACATATTTTTTCTTTAGGCAGTTAAAGTCCACGAGACATTGGAATCCTATTGCATCGAGCTGTGCTTGTCAGCATCGAGCCTCTGTGTTTGTGTGTATCTGTAAACTACGGTCTCGTGCTGAGTGTCTCATGCTGTATGTGTTACATGCTTTGTCTTTGAGTGTATAGCTGTATCCTAATCCACGGGACGATGGGAATTGGAACTACGAATAAGGAGCTGTATGAATTCAGAACCAACTGGAGCAGAATCACACAAAGGGTAATACCAACCAACGGCAAGGCAGAACTCAATTGAGGTTACCAGTAGGCAAGAATAGGGTAAATGTTTGCGGTGATATCATTTGCGAGTGCAGGATGCAGCCTACTCACAAGCATGACGGGAATAGCGGTTTGCCGCTATCTAAGATCCTAAGGACTAGAGCCAGTGCAATCCAGCAGGTTCTGGAGAGAGTTCCTACAGAAACAGGAGTCTATGATACCTTGAATTCATCTCCTGCCACTGTCCTCACAGGTGGTCCCGGACATGGTGAAACAATTGTTTAAAGGAGACACGTGAAACTTCATAGGAATACAAAAGAATCTGGGTAAGGAAAGCGCATTGGTTACATGATTAACACATCTAGAAATACAGAAAGGGCCAATTAATTATTGGGCAAGCCTTATAGAGGGTACTCGTAAGCAGAGGTATCGGATAGACAACCAACCCCAGTCCATAAATTTCAAAAGACTTCAACATCCAAGTAGACATCACTTTGAGTCCCATGACATCAAAAGTATTTTTCATTATCTCTTCTTTTGATCTCACACACCATGCTAACTTCCCTACTCACATTGATGGTCACACCCTAAGACCTTATTTTTTCTAGCATGTGCTCACCCACTCACTTCTCAGATTCCCCCTCAATGACCACCACGTCCTATCCCGTTCTTTCAATTGGCTCTTTCCCTTTCTCCGTCTTCAGAAATTCTCAACTCCCTCTCCTCTCTCCCATAACAAACATGTCATGCCCTAACCTAGCTACCTCTCTTGATAACTTCCCTCTTGCATCTGCTCTTGAGAATGTAGCCCCAACCACCTCTCGCTCTTCATGACACTCACGTTTCAAGCCTGGCACACAACACTAACCCGGCACCTCAAAGTTGTTTCCACACTGCTGTACCTAATTGGCAGAACTCTCATCCTATGTCTGATCTCCTGCATTATAAATTCTTGCTATTTCCTACTACTCTGCTCATACCCATGCTAATAAAACCTACTTCACCTCCACTATCTCTTCCCTGCCTCATAACCTTAACTGCCTCTTCAGTACTTTCAATTCCGTTCTGTACCCTATCACAAATACCGCTTCCACTAACCTTACTGCTTCTGAATTTCACATAATTCATGTAAAATATCTGCACAGTACTCATACTGCCTTTGTCCTCCCTCTGACTCTGCACCCTCTCATTCATTGAATCATTCATTGAATCATTCATTGAATCATTCATTGAATCAATTACCAATTGATTTCCTGAAGAAGCCCAAGGGGTGAAACGCGTTGAAACATTTTGGTGGAACTTTTGACCAAACGCCTGCATATGCACTTTTGTGCATGGAAAATTGTGAGTGCATCCTTATCGGTACAATTGCATTTTACCTCGAGATACTGCACCATTTTAAGTTTGTCTTTTAGATTTTCTTATGAAGAACATTAAAGCTTTTACATAGTCCATGCTGATGGGTTGGAATCACCTTCTTTATTTGTGAGTGCAATATATCACTTGATTACCACATTGGACATACCCTCTACACTATATTGTGTTGTTTTTTCTTTTCCTTTTTATATGCACCTGCGCCCCATACATTTTTGGTTTGCTTGTATTTCACGGTGTCATTTATAAAGTTACTAATGACCTACTCAATGCTAAATCTAAAGACCACTACCCTATACTAATCCTATGCTAAATTCAAGGGTCACTACTCCATTCTAGTCCTACTGGACCTTTCTGCTGCTTCTGATACTGTGGACCACCATCTTCTTCCTCACACTCTTCATGATCTTGCTCTCTCCCCTGGTTCACACCCTACCTTTCTGATTGTACCTTCAGCATCTCCCTTTTCAGTACCACTTCCCCCTCAGTTGGTATACCCCGAGGCTCATTTCTAGGGCTCCCTTTGTTCTCACTTTACACTGCCTTACTTGTCAAACTTATTTCAACCTGTATGTCGATATCCCAGATCTACATATCCTCTCCTGATCTTTTTCCATCACTCTTAGATGATTTAACTAACTGCCTTGCCTCTGTCCCTAACTAGATGTCTGCACAATTATTGCAACTCAATCTCTCCAAAACTGAACTGCTTATCTTCCCTCCCCCGAATGCTAATATCCTTTGAGCAGCTTGCCTCAAAGTCAATGGTTCAATCATCTTCCTATTCTCTCACACTGTCTTTGGTGTACTTGGCTCTGACCTCTCATTCCCCCCTCACATACAGTCTGTCTAAAAAAACTGACGTCTCCATTATAAAAACATTGCCTGCATTTGTTCCGTCCTAACACAAGATGCCAAAAAGGCTCTTGTTCACACATTCATTATCTTCCATCTAATCTACTGTAACCCTGTCTTAGCTGGTCTCCCTGATACCTGTCTCACTACTCTACAATCCCCCTTAAACCCTGCTTCTAGACCTATCTTCCCACCCATCACTTTACAAACACCCCCCTCAGTCTCTTCACTGACTGCTCTTCAGGATTAATTTCAAATTCCTGACTCTTCATAGCGGTTCCCCTACTTACATCTCCCCACTAATCTCCAAATACACTCCTACCCAGTCTTTCTGATCATCTTTACTCTGATTTGTAGTCCTCATGCATACTTTTTAAAAGTATGCCCTCCCCAGCCTATCCATCTTTCCCCCTCCCTTCAGTCCTTCAAAATATCCAAGACCCAGTCCTTTAAATATGCCTATGATCTTACGCATTAATGCCCTTCCTCCCATCTTCCTTTATCAAAACTTTCCGAGCCTCTCTCCTACCCTCGGACAATACTTATACTAGTGTGGCTTGTAATACCCTGACAGTGGCATACTTTTCTAATACACCCTAACTCCCTCTAGATTGTGAGCAGGGCCCTCCTTACCTCTTATTTCGGCAAGTCACTATGTTATGTTAAACACTACTTGTTATGTCCTGTTTACTCATTGTATATGGGGTTTCCTGGCTTATGGGGACAGAGGAAAATTACCTTTCTTGTCTCAATAAAAACAAAGGCCCTCAACATCTGTAAAAATTCTCCTCATCAGACAGACGCATTGTATCAATCTGCATTGGTTCCTCTTCTGAAGATTAGGGAACATCAGGGTGAGAAAAGTGAGGTGCTAGGCAAATAAGGGATGTAATATTTAACCTTTATTTAATTTAACCTTTATCAAACTAATGCTAAATATAATTTACGAAAAATGCTAGAGCCCTCCTGCAAATAACGATAATATTCACCCTGAATGTCATCTACCTTTGTGTCTAAGGACCTGCTTTGAGGCCCAAACAGCCACAATTGTAATAATCAAAAGATGGACATTAGCTCTGGAAATGACAGGTCAAGATAGAATAAAACCAATGCAAGCTTTTTTGGTGTCCGCTAACAAATTCACAGCATAATGGAGAATCTTGCAGGACCTAAACCAATGCTTTGACACGTTTTGCACCTTGTGTTCACAAATCAGCCTGAATAAACATAGGCTGTGCCTTTTAAAGTGAATAAAATTAAAATAATTAAAAGCACTTAAAAGCACAGTGAACATCATAAACTCGGGCAAAAGCCCAGTATACTCATAAGTCTTAACGTTACATACATACACCACATATAAGTGTTATAATTTTATTATATAATTAATACATTATTAATTCATATAGTAAATGAAATGATCATATTGTACTGGCTGCATAATAGGAATTATATACATGCATGCTATACATGTCTCCAAGTGATCCTAGGCTTACAAAAAATAATTTTAAGGCAAGACAGGAGGCTTCCTATTTTGCATATCTTCAAAGAAAGAGTTAACAACATAAGTGGAAACAACCAATAGAAAAACATTACATAGGAGGTATATAAACCCCTAAGCCATCCTCCTCTTCCTCTTTCTTTGCTGCTCGCTCACCGTAGCTGCAGGTCAGTCCTCTTCCTTTTGTCAGGATTATTTCATATATATTTAAACTACTGATATCATACTATGTATTTCACTATAGCTGTGTCTCGTTATTTGCTTTTTGTTTAGGTTTCCCGGACTCTCTGGTCCGTTTTTGGGAGGTTTTTTCCTTCCTCCCTTCCTGGCCTCCGGGTCTCCCCGTCCTCCGGGTCTCCCCGGTATTCAGGTTTTCTCTGTATTCCCCTCCTTGTGAGATCCTCTGATTCCCTTTACTATACCCGTTTACCGGTTTTCGGCTTTACCGCCTTTCTTCCCTTTTCTTTTCTCCGGGTTCTCACTTCTTCAGTTCCCCTGTTATCTCCGGTCTCCTTCCTTGTTGTTCTTCTTTTCGCCCGCGATTTTTCTTCGGTGCGGTTCAGCCGCCATTTTGGTTTCACGGCGAGATCTCGCATTGCGAGATTTCCCAGCCATATTGCTCCTCCATTCTCTCGCTTGCGGCGGCCATGTTGCTGCTCCTATTGCGCAACTTGCCTTATGGACGTTTTTTGTATTGCGGCCGGGTCTCCCAACGTTTCTGGTGAGTTCCGGTCGCCGTCTTTGGGTACATCTCTACCACGCGGCTTTTCTCCTTCACGGACGGCATTTCGGAGTTTGCTTGCTCTCCACATCGGGTGAGCTAATCTTCTTTGTTTATTTACAGGTTTTTATTCCTTTTAACCCCTGTATATATATTGTGAGCAGGCTAAGCCCTTTTCACCCCCGTATATATATATTATTAGCAGGCTAAGCCCCTGCTTTATATTTCTCACTGCTGTTTGGGGATTTTATCGGCTATACAGATCCCAGGCTGAGCCCCTGCGGATAAACTATATATATATATATATATATATATATAAGAGTGCCTTATTGCTTCCATATACCTACCCTTTACACTTCCCTCTCTCTTTCTCTACAGACAATATGTCTCAGGAAGGAGTCCTTCTTCTCTAAAATGTCCGCGAATCTACCTAACCAAGGGCAACCTCCTGTCCCGTCTGGCCCTACTAATGTCCCATCAGAATCAGAATCTGATAGATCGGAAGGGGAGGCTTCCGGCTCTAAACGCTGGAAGGGCAGCAGTATCTCTGCTGGCAAGGGCAAGGAACCTGCAAAACGCCCAAAAACCTCCGGCATTCCTACCAATGATCCACTATCCATAGTGGACGAATGGTGGGCAGATTCCTCAAACGGATCTGAAATATCAGTTAATCTGGCCTCGTCCAGAGATATTGACTCCGGGTTCGTCCGTGAGTATTTGGTGGATGAGCCCCACCTTGCTGATCCCCAACAATCTCATTCAGCTTCCACGTCCACCGACCTCCCGGTCCTCGACCCTACAGGGTCTTCTATGTTTGACCCCACCACCACTAGGGCCACCGAGTGGGCTTCCCCTGAGCATATCGCTCTATACCTCCATAAATGGCTCAGAAAGCCACTTCCTAAGGAGTCCGTAACAAACTTAGAGCCGAATGCCCCCGGCCATGCATCCCGGATAAAGTGGCCCTCACTCCAGAGTTTGACCCCAATGTGGTCGCTCTATTGTCAATCAATAAGAAAGACCCAAGAAGGGGGTTGGAGCAAGGCCTTAAGTCTGCTCAGGATAAAATCCTGGACCTGGTAGGGCCTGTCACCCAAATTTTATCCCTGGTGGACAGGGCGTTTTTACAAAACACCCCTCTGGACCCCAAAGTTAGTCTCCTGGGCAACGCAAATGTTTCCATTGCTACGGACCGATGCAAGGTGGCTTTACTCCGCATGGATCCCCGCCTGGCCAAGTTAGGCACCAAAGACTTAGGGCCACTAACGGCTTACTTTTCGGGGGATGCATTTGTTAAGGAGCTTAATCGCCACGTGTCACTTATGACGCCCTGGAACAAAGCTAAGCTTTCCATGAAAAAGGTTTTTCAACCGAAACGCCATTTTTCTGGGAGGGCTGGACGACCGCGGGGCCGGGCCGCCAGCCGTACTTCATCCCAAGGTCCCCGGAACTTCCCTCAGCCACAGTCCTCGTACAGACCACCTTACCACCATCCGGTCCGTCATCTCACGTGGAGGATACAGAGGCAGAGGCGCTCAGGGATTCCCCAGAGGATGTTCCAGTTTCGTAAGTCCAACTGTTTCTTATCCTTTTTTCCCTCTGCGGGCTGTATATCCGATTTTTTCCACAACTGGGTGTGGATTTCGTCAGACCCTTGGATCCTCCAAACGGTCCA
This sequence comes from Spea multiplicata, assembly GCA_009364415.1. NCBI lineage: Eukaryota > Metazoa > Chordata > Amphibia > Anura > Pelobatidae > Spea > Spea multiplicata. Next base: position 22,440 of record VKOC01004037.1, read on the forward strand.
GGGTTTCCAGATAGACTTTGTCTCTCCCCCCTTTCAGATCCACAGACCTCGCCCTGCTTTCCGGTCCTCGACCGATCAGGCTCTTATAGAGACGGAGCTTCGTGCCCTACGCAACAAAGGGGCCATTCAGCGAGCGCCCGGTCCCATGGGGTTCCTCAGCTCTATTTTCCTGGTGCGCAAATGCACCGGCGACTTCCGTCCCGTGATAAATCCTCGGTCCCTCAATGCCTTCGCAGTCTATCGCCACTTCAAGATGGAGGGCATCCATCTCCTCAGAGGCCTTATGTCGGAGGGCGATTGGTTCACCAGGTTGGACCTCACAGACGCCTACCTCTCCGTCCCTATACACCCGGATCACAGACGTTTTCACCAATTTCCCTGGGGCAGACAGATTTGGCAGTTCAAGGCCCTTCCATTCGGCCTAAGTTCAGCCCCATGGTGCTTTACCAAGCTTCTGAAGCCGGTCATGGCTTTCTTCCGATCCAGGGGAGTCAGGTGTATAGTATACCTGGACGACATTCTGTTGTTTTCGGGTTGCCGAGAGACTCTACTCTCGCAGACGGGTTTCATCGTTCAGACCCTTCACGAGCTCGGCTTCATTGTCAACACTCAAAAGTCGGAACTAATCCCCAGCCAACACATTCTTTTTCTGGGCTTCGAGATAGACTCTCAGGCGGCTATGCTTCGCCTTCCGAGGGCCAAAATAGTCTCCATTCGGAAGGAAATTCGGGCTCTTCTCTGCCGAGATTTTTGCTCCCTTCGTCTCCTGGCTCGGGTGGTAGGGCTCCTCTCGTCCTCCATTCAGGCGATATTCCCCGCTCCACTTATTGGGCTCTTCAGTGCCTCAAGGCCCACCATTTGAGGAAGATACCTTCTTATGACCAGGTGATCCAGTTGACGCAGGAGGTGCGCCAGGAGCTTCACTGGTGGCTTCGCCACATGGAGGCTTGGAACGGTCGGGCGATCTTCGGTTCCCAACCGGACTTTGTCCTCGAATCCGATGCCAGTCTACTGGGATGGGGCGCTGCCTCCGACTCAGGAGCGACCGGAGGTCGTTGGTCTCTGGAGGAACGCTCGCTCCATATCAACTGTCTAGAGCTGATTGCTGGTTCCTTTGCGATCAGGAGCCTGGCCAAAGACCGCTCGGACTGCTGCTTCCTCCTGCGGATGGACAACTTCTCAGCAGTCCGCTATATCAACCGCTTGGGAGGCACACGTTCCAAGCGCCTCACGGAAGTAACGAAGGACATCTTCTAATTCTGCCTAGCTCGCAATATCACCCTGCAGGCGGAATACCTCCCGGGCATCGAGAATCTCCTAGCGGATTGGTTCTCCAGACATTGGCGGGGCGCGAGCGACTGGAGACTCCACGGTCAGGTCTTCCCGGATCTCCAACATCGGAGGGGCCCGTTTCATCTGGACTTGTTTGCATCCAGGACAAATAGCCAGACGAAAGACTTCTACAGCTGGCTTCCGGACCCGGAGGCTCTGGTGACGGACACTTTCATGCAGGTGTGTCCGATCTCGGGTGCGTACGCGTTCCCCCCTTTCGCCCTCATTTCAAGAGTCATCCACCACTTACGTCGCAGCGGAGGCTCTCTGGTCCTGGTGACCCCCCTCTGGCATGCGCAGCCGTGGTTCCCAGCTCTGTTGCAGTTGTCTGTCCGGGACCCTCTGGCGCTTCCGTCTTTTCCTTCTCTCCTGTCGGCTCGGAGGGTCAAATACACCCCCTCATCCAGGAGGGTTGTCTTCTCCTGGTAGCGTGGACGATATCGGGGGACCCCGATCAGGCTCGGGCCTATCGGAGACGGCTCAATCCTTACTGCGCAAATCTTGGGCTCCAGGTACCCGAAAGTCGTACCGGGCAGCTTGGCGAAGTTGGGCTGCTTGGTGTGTGGGACTGCAGGTGGATCCCCATTCAGCCCCTTTAGATTACGTGCTTAATTTTCTGACGGAGATGTTTTCCTCGGGAAAATCTTACCGTACCATTAATGTATTCCGCTCTGCCATTTCAGGCAGTCATGTGGGTATCTCGGGCGAGCCGGTTGGTAAGGCTCCTCTGGTCTGCCGCCTTCTCCGCGGCATTCGTTTATCTCGGCCCCCGGCACCTTGCCATACTTCTCTTTGGGATGTCGCTATGGTGCTCGATTTTCTGCGATCCTGGCCGGACAACGAGTCGCTTTCTCTGCGTCAATTGTCGGCGAAACTTACCTTCTTGTTGTGTCTTCTTTCTTTTCGTAGGGTTTCAGACGTCAAGGCTCTCGATACACACGCCATTTCTTTCTCCCCGGAGGGTCTGGTGTTCCAGATCCACAGGAGGACTAAGACTTTCTCCTCGTCTGTCTCCTATCCTTATTTCCTTGACGACCCTAAAATCTGTGTGGCCAGATGTGTATTGGGTCATACTTGTCTCGCTCTGCTATGGTACGTCCTTCCTCGGTTTCACAGCTTCTCATCTCTTATGTTATACCGTTTAAGGCCGTCGCTTCCCCAACATTAGCCCGTTGGATTTGTTGGCTCCTCTCTCTGGCGGGAGTGGATGCTAGTTTTGGGGCACATTCGGTTCGGGGGCCGCTGCATCATGCGCCCTTCGGGTCCTGTTACGCTTTTTCTCTTTATTTCAGCGTGAACTCACCGCTGTGTGCTAGCGATTAGGCTACCCGTGTTTGGGCTCTGTTAGCTACATTCGGTGTGATGCCACCTGTTCCCAGAGGATTCTGGTTCCGGTTTCCAGTTCAGTTCGGTGTTCGCGTCAGTTTATGGACTATCAGCCGGTTTGGAGGACGTTTCTTCAGTCCGGTTCACAGCGACGAAAGAGGAACAGGGGGATGGCTTAGGGGTTTATATACCTCCTATGTAATGTTTTTCTATTGGTTGTTTCCACTTATGTTGTTAACTCTTTCTTTGCTGCTACTGTGAGAGTAAAGGAAGATATGCAAAATACTCGTCTTCTGTCTTTAATAAAATTATAATTATTCGTGCACCCAAAGCTTAGAATAATTTCCAATTCGTTGCTTAAGGTCAAAGAATTAAAATAACTAGATAGATATGAATAAAATATATATTTTTACAATAATTATATTAACTATGCATCCATACAAATTTCTCTAAAGACCTACAGAGCAGGAAACATCATATTACATATTCAAGCCTGCAGTTCTTGTACCGAAAGTAAATATCCAAAAATGCTCATGCTGGTTTCATAAAGCCTAAGCATTTCTACCCCTCCGTCGAATTTTCTATATACCTATAAATGAGAGGTATTCAAATGGTAGCTATCATTACAAGACAGAAAATGTCTGGCTACTTGTGAAGAGTGGCCCTTATTTTCAATATAGAGTAAATGCTCATGTATCCTCACTTTCAATTGCTGCTTGGTTTGACCCACGTATCAGATTATACATTTCTTACATGTTATCAAATATACAAAATCTGTTGCACAATTTAAATATCCCTTTTTTATCGATATATTTACAACATTTACAAATCCTATGACCACATGGGAACATGCGTGCTACTGCTCGCCTATTACTTAGGGTTACTGGTATAACCCTTGGCTGACGCAAAATACTCAGAGATAACAAATTACCCAGGGTAATATAATTAATATCTCTTTGAACAATTGTGGACAATGTTTTATCCAAATACATAATTTCGTATTTTATGAAATTCAGTTTTAGTTGAAAACTATCCTCCTCCAACTTATGTGACTTTAACGCAGATATGTTAGACAATACACTTTCCCTATCCTTTCTAGTAGCAATGCTAAAGTCCGTTGGATATCCTGTTCAGAGTAACCTCTAAAACTATAAGGTCTAGAGCTTGTTCCTCAAAAAGGCCCCGAGAGGAGCAATTCTTCCTTAGTCTAATGAATTGACGTACAGTTTTTAATAATATATCACGGATGGCTGCTCTTAGTGTGTAGGAGTTATTTTTTGTTTAACACAAGGCTTATCACTAAGCTTTAAATCCAAAAAAGTTTTAGCCATATTTAAAAAGTTAAATGTGAATTAAGGTCTTTATGATTTGCATATGTTACAAAAGAATCAATAACTTCCACTTCTCCTGATCAGACAATTAGAAAATCATCAATATACCGCCCAAAGAAAATAATGCGTTCCATGAATGGATTACTTTAGTGGAAAAGGGATTGTTCTTGCCAAAACGTCATGTATAGATTAGCATAAGAGGGAGCAAAACCTGCAAAAATTCCATTGCTGTAGATAAAGGGAATCTTCAAACATAAAAAAGTTTTGTGTCAACAAAAATTCCAGAGTCATAATCAAAAAAATCGATAGTCTCAGAGATATAATCACTGATTATATATAAACACTATGACACAGCCTCAAGGCCTTTTTTTATGGTATACAGGAATAGAGTGAGACCACATGCAAATAACTTGAGGCGATGAAAATCAAGAGCACGGATTTGCAGGATAGTTCATAACTTATTGAGTTTTCAATACATCTTAAACAATTTAAAGAGAAGCTGGAAAATAAAATTTAAGCCTGAAAACAATAAGAATTTCAACGGGACCATTTGGATTATATGAAAGATGAAGTTTACCTTTGGATGAGGCATAGATTTAAGGCTCCAAGAAAATCAATTTTAAAAGCCTCAGAAAGGAGGAAGGAGAGATTATTATTATTTATTGTTTTATATAGCGCCATCAAATTTCGTAGCGCTGTACAATGGGTGGAAAGGACAAAACAAGTAGTATGTAACATAACAATCTGACTTACAGAGACAACAGGTGAGGAGGGCCCTGCTCAAACGAGCTTACCTTTTTGACCTGGACTGCCTATCGCTGGGGTGTCCAACCTGTGGCCCTCCAGCTGCTGTAGGACGTCATCTATGGGAGCAGCAGCTGGAGGGCCGCAGGTTGGATGCCCCTGGCCTATTGGATTTACCCCTTTTGCTTGCTACCTGTCCCAGACCCTTTTGGATTCTTACCTGGACTATTCTAACTTTGTACTCCCCAACAGTCTGTATAGTTGATATGCCTCCTACTCCGCTACTTATGGTGAGATGTATCTGCTTTGTTTAATATACTCATATTCAAATATTCAGCTTTTGTCTCATTTGTGAAGTGTGTGTCTATCACTGTGTGTGTGTGTTCTTACACTCCTGCGCTCTGGACTCCAACATCCAGTAAGGGCTGAGATATGATGAGCCTGACAGATAGAGAAAATGCTTGGAACAGATTGGAGCATGTAAGAATATAATTTATCCTTATGTATATATGATAAACATGTCCTAAGGAATTGGATTTGTGTGGAATTGGGGGTGCCTATGGGGGTACTGGCCATTGGTAATGTTGTCTCTTGGCAAACATAGCTTTTGCTCAATGCAACAGGTTTTAGGTTATCATTGGTAGTGTGCTTTATCATTGTAGATTTTCCTGTGCACGGCATGGGATAGGAGCATTGCAAAATTGCCAGGTGTGGAGAAGACCAATGAGAGCCTTTAGTAGGTGTGGTTTCATGTGTTCTGTGCTCCACGGTCAGAGCCAACCTTAGGTGTTCTGGCGCCCTGTGCGGACTACTCCTCTGGCGCTCAGCATACTTTGTTGCTGGTAATATTTTAAAGCATAGAAACAAACATTAAATAGAACTGAAAATAAACATAATAAACATAAGAGACATAAGGGATAGAAAGAAACCCTATATGGTGGCACTTTGGTAAAATACTTGTGGGCAATGTGTGGAGTAGCTGAGGCAGAAGTCTACCTGACCTACTTTGTTATATGGTATTATTTTTCTGAGAACTCTTCCTACACGGTTAATGAGAACTGAAAGGCAGTAGCGTAACAATCGAGAAATTCAAGTCAACCCTGAGAAAATGTAAGGTGGGGAACCTCCGGGAATGCAGTGGCTAAAGTTGGGGTTACAGCCAGGTGTGCCAATAGTGAAAAGACAACGTGTTCAATTCTTGTGCTGCCCAAACCTGGAAGGGTGTGAGGCGTTAAGGTCACCAGATACTATTATAGTTATGAGGTGGACCACTCATGAGCAATCTTAGTAGGGGTTGTTGTAGGTAAGCTACTTCCCTTCACAAAATTCCTGCCTTGAAGGGCCTCCAGTTCCTCTTGAACAGTTGAAATTGTTTTCAAGGCGCACTTTTTGCATGCAAATAGTTTCCTGGAGAAAGCCCAGCAGTATGAAATCTGATGCTGTTGCAGCTTTGAGGTGAAATCCCTGAAGGCTCTATGTTTAGCTGACCTGTGTGCCAGTAAATCAGCAAAAAACAAGAACTTGTTGAATGTGGGGATGGTGTGTGGCAAGGTCTTGGGCTTTGGGAGTCTGTGTGTTCTGTCTTGGGTTAGATCTAAATCCTATAGGCCTGTGACTAGGGTTCTGAAAAATTCATTGAGGTAGGTAGTTGGATTGGTATGGAAGAACTTGACTGGCCTGCACAGAGCCCTGACATCGATCTCATCGAACACCTTTGGGATGAACTGGAACAGAGATTTCTCATCCAAGGACAAAAATTCCCACGAAAGCACTATAAAAACTTCCCAGAGGAGTGGAACATGTTAAAGCTGCAAAAAGGGGATCGACTACATATTAATGTCTATGTATTTAGAATGTGATGTGATAAAAAGTCCCTGTTGGTGTCCGGTGTCCCAATACTTTTGCCCATATAGTATACATCCGGTGCCGTGTGTTCCAATCTACAAGAGGCTAACAGAAAACTAGCTTCTCAAATAGCAGAGAATCACGAATGTTCACATAAAACAAATATTACAGATAAATTCCTTACAAGCCGAATAATACCATTATTTAAATAATGTGCACTTTTTTCTGCCTCGTTCGTTTTTGTCAATGAAATATTAATCTCCAGCACTGAACTTGGAAATAGTAAAGATAACTTGATATAGAGACAATACTTGATTGGAGTAGGTTAGTACTTTGTGGCTGGCCCATAAGGCGGTAACACAAGAAAAGTTTATTGCTTTGGACTCACAGAATTTGAAAGCTCTCTTTAAACAATTGTATCACCTTAAGCTTAGAGCAAAGTGGTGAAAGCAAAAAATGAACTCCTATGCTAGCTGACGCCTTTGCTAGCTAGCCAGTACAATTGCCTAGCCTCTCAGATGCTCAAAAGGGGGCACTTGAGGAACCAGTTACTCTTGAGGAGGTAATCAGGGCGATAACGCAACTTAAATCACGTTTGTTAGTAAATAGGTTACTTAGTTATGTTTTTTATGGGTTTTTATTGACAGGTGTCAGAAGTGTTTCAAAATTTTTATCATACCGAAACCTGGTAAATTAATGTTTGTCTGTCAAATGTATAAACCTATTTAACTTTTAACTCAGACATTAAATTATACACAAAGGTTTGAAGTTACTTTCTCCCATCACTTATCAATATAGATCAAGTGGAGTTTGTACAATTTTCACAGCCCTCTGATAACACTAGAAAATTGTTGAAAATGGCAAATAACTTCGAAGATCCCTGTCTGCTGATTTGATTGGACGCTGACAAAAAGTGTTTGACAGGCTCCATTGGATATACATGTCTAGGATGCTGGAGAGAAATGGTTTTCCATGCTAACAGGCCATAATACCCCTATATATCCCTATGTGAGCTGCCTTTTTATTGTGTATATTTAATATCTCTATCAATACAAGGAGCAGTACCTCTTTTGACACTTATATATGAAGTCCTTACTTTGTAGCCACTGGCTTAAAAAATAGCAGCCCATTCCATATAAGAGGGGGGAGGAGCCACAAAAGATGCCTTGGTTGCTGATGACATTGTCAGAAACTAGGTCCATACAGATGACTGTAATTACCCAGAGTGCCCAAAGACAGGGCCCGATGGGCATCTAGGGTTGTGCAGCCACATACCAGCGCCCTGACATAGCAGCGGATGATGACATAACAAAGCAGAACTTGGAGATATCCTGCAGGCATCCTGGTGCAGGATGCTGCAGTCTGGGAGTAAGGAGGCTAAGCAGAGTATATAGTAGAAACATAACAAACAAGGGGGACATAGCAAGGAACAGGGAGACCAAGCAAGAAAAATAACCAGACAAGACATACATTGTACAGGGCACAACAGGAAACAAGACAAGGAATACCAAAGATCTGACATGAACAGGACAGGACACCCCTATACCGGGGATACAGGACAGGATACCCATCTACCGGGGATACAAGACAGGACACCCCTCTACCGGGATACAAGACAGGACACCTCGCTACTGGGGATACAGGACAGGACACCCCGCTACCGGGGATATAGGTTACATCACAGACTGACACACATAAATACAGGAACTAGCCTAGGACTATATGATAACTATTGGAGATTTAGGCCATAGTATGCTTAGCCCACCACTACGCCAAAGTACTCCAATATTCGGTGGGTCCTAATGCTAAACCCTGCCTACGGAAGTACTAATAAACTGAACATTGAAACTAAACACATATCAGAAAGACATACCTGTAGACCGCAGACTGAGAAACACAACACATGGGTGGGGCACACCTTATAAAAGGAACAGAGCTAAAGCAAAGAGCAAGACTTGAATCAAGGAATCAGAGGTACAGAACAGAGCATAGGGAAATCCAGGAATGGATTACTGCAAAACAGAGAAACTGTAGCAAGACAGAGATATGCAGCTCCGCAGCCTGGGTAGAGCATGACAGACATTAAGCTTACAATAACCCAGTTAACTTGTGACATAATTTGCATAAAGCAAATTAAGACAAACATAGCTTTTGCAAGATAGTGACAGATTCAGATATCTCTGCATTAAACACTTCCTTCTCTGAGATTTTATATGGAGGAAGTAGTGGCTTCAGTGTGTCTAGCTGAACCTTTTAATACTAAATGCATATCGATTTGGTTCCAGCTATTGTTTATCAATATATGGAAACTGACAATGAAGGAGCGAGAGCGGGCAAGCAGCATACAAAACACCAGGTGGAGTGAAACGCCTTAATAGTTTTGTGCTTGTGGCAAGCACTTAATCATATGGCTATCACAGTTACGAGTGCGAAATGAGTAAGGCATTTCACTCCACCTGGTTTTTAATATGCTGCTTCCTTGCTGTCGCCTGAATAAAATAAATCTTTGAAGGAACATTTATTTGCTGTCTTCTGTCTCTGTGAGGTACAGAGCTATTGTTAAGCCGATTTCTGAACTGGAAAAGGGAGCTTGGGAGAACATTTACTGTAAAACAGTGGCAACAATTATTTATAAGTAAGTCAGGAGTATCTCTTTGCATAGATCATACTGAATTATTAAGGAAACATTCACACCTATGGTATTTTGTGCCATTTTGCTCACCCAAAATGTTTTTTGTAACTAGGACCAATCATGCTAGAGAAGATGGGGTAGCAGAGGTATGATGCTCCACGTTTGGTGGTCCTCTCTATCTCTTGAAAAACGTTGTTTTGTTTTTTTGTTTAGTCAATAACCCATTGAAAGATGGCTTACGATACAACTGTATTTTAAGCCATCATTCAAGAACAGCCCCGGAGGGAAAGAATTGGACAGAGGGGCCCCATGAATGTAGTGCGGATGAGGTACCCATGGTCAAGCCTGGTTAAGGGGTTAACGCATGACTAAGCAAAATTTTGGCACTGAAAGCGTTAAGTATTAATGGCACGTGCAGGGCCAGAGGGGAGGGGGTAATTACCCTCCCTGAGGGGTATATAAGGAAGGGTCTTGTCCTATAG